>JAHSPW020000007.1:7626458-7803958 GCA_019985065.2 Arctostaphylos glauca
ATTCATCTTTCCATGAATTAAAGAAACGAGGAGTGTTGTGGTCCTAGAAAATTTTCTCCGAAAATATTTCTGAAATAAAAAAAAATCAATGGTTAAGATTCATTGGGATTTGAAAGCCTACAAACTCAAGTAAATTTAGTCCATCCATTTTGAATTCTAGGAAGTTTTCTTGAAAAATTTTCTGAGACTAAAACTTTTCCCAAAGAAAGAGATGTCTTCACATATTCTCGCGCAGTAAATTTTTAGCGTCTATAATAACTTTTATCATGTTCCTGAAAAAAAAAAATTATAACGTGACTATCTGAATCAATTTGATCTCTTATGTAGTTCCTTATGTAATGTAAAATTAGATTTGATTACACGATTTCGTTTTATGATCTCGTCATTCATGTTGTAGGTCTTTATGTAATTATCATCCATGCAAAAATTAAAGTTAGTATATCAAATATCGATAAATGCTTGGTTGAATTATATTTGTTTGAAGAGGTTGAATGATCAAAGTATGTTCGTCCATCAATCTACTGACCAATATATTTCAGTAAAATAGATAACGGTATCTGATCGGTTTAATTTTTTACACAAACAATAAATACATTTTATCGTCGAATAAGATTATAATTGATTCCATTTTGCGTCACATGAATAATCACGTGAGGAATAATCACATGAGAGCAGATGGCCAATTGAAGCAAGGGTAAATCTCATATGAACTGGACATATAAAATAGTACCCAAAAAGATTTCGAATCCAAAATTTAAAAATGAATAATCTCCTTAATACCAAGGGCCAACCTTCAGGGTTATCATGTTACTCAAATATATGAACTGTGAAACACCTTTCCAATTTCAATACTCTATCTGATGATTGGGCACTCCAGTACCTAATTTTCTGTCCCCGAATTGCTCTGTTTTTTATTTAAAAGAAAAAGGAAAGAAGATCATTTGGGATCCCAAAAGCAGCTCTCATCCATAGTCAGCAATGTACTCGGTCATTCTTGAATGAGTTATGTATTAAGAAAATTAAGAAATATAAATCCATCAAATTTCTTTCCTAACAGATCGATCAGCGATCGGCTATTATCTCTGAGTACTTTATATCCAAGCACATAATGACAGTCTGTCCACGTAGACGACCGACCGACTGATCACCAAGCTCGCACTGACCCGATCGGTCGATGCTCATCCCGATAAGCTATAATCTACTAAGCTCAAAAGCACTTTGTTCAGTCTAATTTTGCCATCCACCGCGGAGGTAACAAAGTGTACAAGGATTTGAAAAGAATATATTGGTGGAGCGGAATGAAAAATTACATGGCCAAGTACGTAGCTATTTGTCTCACATATCAAAAAGTCAAGGCAGAGCTTCAGAAGTCGAGGGATACTTTACACCCTTTGCCTATAGCAAGATGAAAGTGGGAGCACTTTGTGAAAGGACTACCGAGATCAGTTTAGCGAAACATGATGCCATCTGGATCGTCGTGGACCGTTTGACTAAGTTGTCATATTTTTTATCGATCAACCTATCAAACACGATGGATTCATACAGCCGACTGTTTATCAAGAAGATCATCAGGCTTCGTGGTGTACCAATATTCATTGTATCATACAGAGATTTGAGATTAACGCCAACCTTTTGGTAGAGCCTACAAAAAGCTTTGGGAACAAATCTTTAGAGGAGCACCGTTTTTCACCCTCAGACCGAAGGACAATCAGAGAGTACTAATAGACCTTGGAAGACATGCTTAGAGTTTGTGCACTAGATTTCTGAGCAAGCTGGGAGAGACATTTACCTGTAGTGAAATTCGTGTACAACAACAATTACCAAGGGAGTATCGAAATGGCCTCGCAAGAAGCACTCTATAGACGCCCATGCCGATGACCCATATGTTGGACCAAAGTGGGAGAGACCAGCCTTTTAGGACTAGACATTGTGCTGGAGACTACAGAGAAGTTAAAGTCATCTGACAGAAATTACTAACAACACACAGCACATGGACAAGCTATGTAGACGAGACAACCAAACCTTTGACCTTAAACGTCCGAAACCATGCTTTTTTGAAGATTAATTTCACCTTGCTTTGGATTATTAGAATTGGGAAGAGACGCAAGCTATATCCACGCTACATCAGACCGTTTGAGATTTTAGAACATGTTGGAAAAGTTTCCTATCATTTAACACTTTCGCCTCAAGTTTTGTGCACAATGTATTCCATGTATTCATGCTTCGCAAATACATGACACATTGGACCCACATCCTCAACTAAAAAGAAGTCACCATCGATGAAGATACCACTCATAAAGAACATCTGATACACATCATTGATCACGGAGTGAAGACCCTAAGGGAAAAGATCTTCTGACTTGTACGAGTATTATGTCATCATCCCAATATTGAAGAATCGACTTGAGAGAGAGAAGACGTTATTCTGAGCCAACCACCCACACTTCTTTGAATCTGACACCTTTTAATTTCAAGGACGACATTTATTACAAGAGATAGGTGTAATGGCCCGTACAAAAAAAATTTATTCGCAACAATAAATTTTCAAGGAAATTAATTCTTTTCTTTTCTTTTTTTTTTCCATGTATAATGTTAATCTTACGTTTACGTTAGATTCTTTTTTTTTACATTGCATGTATATGTAATATGTGTGTTGATGTGAATGTATATATGATACATATATGTATATATTATTATATATGTATCAATGATTACTTATATATATATATATATATATATATATATATATATATATATATATATAGGGAAAACCTATATGAACCAATACTTTTTTAGACCAATATTAGACCAACGCCTAAACTCTTCATTCCTGATTAAATTTTAATGATCCGAACCGTTCAATGTGTTTAAAATATGTTTTTAAGGGTACCCGTAAGAAATCAACTCAAAATATTACCGAAAAGGGCTATATATATATATATATATAGGGGGAAGCTCCATAGACCAATACTTTTTTAGACTAATATTAGACATTCAAACTCTTCATTCATGATTAAATTTTAACGATCCAAACTATTCAATGTTTTTAAAACATGTTTTTAAGGGTACATGCAAGAAATCAACTCAAAATATTATCAGAAAGGGTTTAATCCAAACAGTGGTTAAAAATGCTGACAGGAAATGTTTTATGAATCATTGTTTGGATCGAGTCCTTTTCGATAATATTTTGAGCTTATTTCTCACGGGTGTCCTCAAAAACATATTTTAAACACATTGAACGGTTCGGATTGTTAAAATTTAATCAAGAATGAAGAGTTTGGATATTAGTCTAAAAAAGTATTGGTCCATATAATCTTTCCTACATATATATGTATATATATGTAGATGTACATGTACATATACATATATGTATATATATGTGTGTGTGTGTGTGTGTGTGTGTGTGTGTGTGTGTGATAAGCTTCTAATGAGGGATCCTTCATTTTACTAAAATGAGGGCTTTTTATTTTTAGATTATATTTTGATGATCCGAATCGTTCAATATTTTTAAAACATGTTTTTAAGGGTACCCGCGAGAAATCGGCTTAAAAAAATATCGGGAAGGGTTTGATCCAAATAGTTTTTCATAAATGTTGATAGGAACAGTTTTATAAGAAGCTGCTTAGATCAAGACCTTTCCGGTAACATTTTAAGCTGATTTCTCATGAGTATCCTTTAAAATATGTTTTAAACATATTGAACGGTTTGGATCATAAAAATTTGATCAAGAAATGAAAGGTTCTCATTTTAGCAAAATGAGGGATCCCTCATTAGAAGCTTTGTGTGTGTGAATTTTTCCCTTCCAAACTGAACCCCCCATACCCTCCATCCCTGCCCTCATGCAGTCTCTCATCTCACCCTCTTTCTTCCTCGAGACCTCCCATTAGTCTCTTCTTTCCCCCACCTCCATGTCATTGCGCACCCACCCGTCCCCCATCCACACCCTTTATTCCCCGAATTTTCTACCAACCTATGGATGAAGTCCTCAACCCTTTGCCTATATATAGCAGCCTTCCTCTCCTTTACCCTCACACCTACTTCACTCTATGTGTGTGAGTGAGTGTGTGTGTGTGTGTGTGTGTGAGTGTGAGGGAGAGAGTAGCCATTTGCAGTGGGAGCCACAAGAGGAGAACACACTGCCAAAAACTCATTCTTCAAATCAAACCATTCGTGTAACCAAATTCCTTCGATTGAACTGAGTTTCCTAATTTAGGCTCCCCTTTGAGTGTTGTATAATGATTCGATAGCTTCACAAAGTTCCAAAATGAAAAATCAAGAAGAAACAGGATCGGAAAAAATGATGAATAGTGACCGGATGTTCGGCCAACTATCAGGCCGGTCGACCAATGTGACGATCGGATCCATGATCGGTTGGCCGACCGGTCAAGGTAGCTGACTGTAATTTTCTAATTCTATTTATTATCTCAGGATCCTTTGATTTATAATTGTAACATTGAGGTTTAGTTAATTACTGATTCTACGCTAAGGTTTTAATTTCAGTTTATTATTTATAAAATTATAATTTTATAAATAATAAAATTATAAAATTATAATTTTACCCATGGTTATAGTAAATTACAGTTTTCCCACTGACTTCATAAACTAGTTCTACCCATGACAAATTTAAATTATAATTTTATAATTATGATTTAAACCCCTTATTTTCACTAAAATACGATTACACCTTTATACTTATAAAATTACTATTTTTCCCTCCTAGTATATTTTTAAACTATGATTTAGCCCTTGAAACATATTTTTGAATTATGAATTTACATCTTGTATTAACTTTATTAAATCCATAAACACACCTTAAATTAAGCATACTTGTTATCCTTATAATGTAATGAAATAATTACTTTGGAATAAACATAATTAAATTAAAAGACCCTCTTGGATCAAAATATATTTTTACCCTTATTTTGCATCACTAATTAGATTGGTTAAATAAACTAATAGACTTAGAAAACATTAGTACAAACTCGTAATTATATCAATTATAAATGTGAGTTAGTTTATTTCACATATCACTTATCATTGTTTTATTGTCATGCTTTCAATTAATTTCATTTAATTAGTATTTCAATGTATGATTTATGAGACAACATGATGCTAGTTGGTCGACGACATGAAGTTAGACTTTGAACTTAGAGTTTGGATGATCATTTATACTCAGGTTATCATGTCGATGCCCGAACATGAAAACTTATTGAGAATTGTCACAAAGGCTTAGTTATTGTGAATATATTATCCATGAGAATATTTATATGTATCATTAGCCGTGATACGACTTAAGTCGAGCTATGACTTGAAGTGGAGGTGTATTACCCAAGTTATATCGTTTAGCCAAGTCAATATCTTTAGTTGTGTCATATCTTTAGTCAAGCTATGTATTTAGCTGTGTTATATTAAACCATAGTGTGTCATTCTTGATGAAGTCTAGTTTGTCATGTGGGATGTAATTTGGCGTTGGCAAGTGTCGGGCAATGTAAATGTTCGGGAACATATTGCTTGGAAACATGTTGTACAAGCATATGACGATTGAGAGCATGGTGATTGTGGAGCAAGGTTAGCATAGTGGCCGAAATCTCCATTTGATGGAAACACCATAATCGAGATTATTGATGCAATTAAATGATTTAGTCATTCATAAAAAAATTGATGAAATTATATGACGTAGTTATACTTGAAATTAACGGTTAAATTGAGGACTTATATAACATCTGGGACTTTGTTAGTATGTGTGTACGAACATCGGATACTCGTGTATTTACTTATGGACTTAGAGATGAATTTCACAATACAATGCCCATTTCAATTTCCGTACTTATGTGCTACTATTTTCCCTACTTGTTGTGCATCTTTTTATCATATTTAGTGTATCATTACTTCTGTACATTCAAAAGAGAATTTAAAAGTAAGATAACTTATTGGGCTTCACAGCTTATGATGCATATTTTCTTGCCCCCGACGTTTTAGACCAGATACTGATGAAGACGGATCTAAAGTTGAGTACCCAACCCTTAAGGATTCATTCCCAAAAGAAGACTCAGTCGAGCCGTGGTGCACCTAGTATAGGTTTTGTCTATCTCTAAAATCTCAAACTAAAGTCTTTTTCTAGTACCCTCTTTTGGACGTTATTCGGTATTTTATGTTTTGTAAGAGTTTGAACTTGTACTAAACCCTATTATTAATGAAACGTTAGTTTTTGTTTAATTACTTTATTTATTGATGTCTCCGAAAATCAGGGCGTTATAGAATATGTCTTTAATGCTTACTAAATGCTCTGAATTTTTTGGTGTTCTAAAAATGGGAGGAAGACTTTAATTTTAGTTGAAATGGTGACCGAATGAAGTGGTTCGGTAGCTATTCAAAAAGACTTTGTGACTATTTGGAAAGACACTGGGACCGAATGGTCACAACCAGTGAAGATTTTTCTGTTGGAAAAACCTTCTACTAGTTCTTCTAAAAAGTTAAATCCGCTTGGGCCCAAGTCTGATTAAAAAATAATAATTAGTAAACCAACTCATTTGGACTCGAGCCCGTTCCCACCAATGTGGGACTAAGGTTTCTCCTCCAATTCTTCAAGATTTTTATGTACATGTTAAACTTTGGTAACAATTTCTCATTCACCATTAAATATTTTTGGCAAACTTAATATTCGATTTTAATCTTCTAACAAAAATGAACACAACGGTACATGAAATTGACCTAATCGTAGAACAAAACCCGCGTTAACCGTGGTTCAAAATTTGCACAAAATAATATTTTCCACCAAAACTTTCTTCCTATGCCCCCGACTATAACATCACATGCGACCACTCCAACAAAAAGTGATGTTTTGTTTCATTATTATTACATGTAATATCTACTTCTCTGCAGTCCAGTTTTAAATTATAGAGAGCATTTCTAGTAATATTAATCGTCTGCAAATATTTGCAATGATGTAAATTTGTTAAAATTAATTTTTTAAATTAGAATAGTATATTTGCGAAAGGATTATTTAACGAATCTAAACCATTAATTATCAAAATGACCAATTAAAATTGAACTGCTTCTTATGATTTATGCCTGAAGTGCAAAAAAAAAAAAAACGTGTATTCACCACATATAGATCAGTTGTAATTGAAGCCATTTAAATCGTAGGGGACCCATACAGCAGATTTTGGTAGTGATTTAAAGCTTCAACTAACCTTTGGGAAGCCTAGGGGTCAGGGCAGATTCACAACTGTCGCATTTGTTGTTGTCACTGTCTAGCTTACTCCTTGACGAAGCATTCAGGTTCACTGCATTCTGTCTGCATTTCTTCGGACCAATGTATAGTACAGTCCCACTGACGTGAATCTATCTCAACTCATTGATTAAATTGGACCCTTCATTTAGGAAATTACTATCAGCAATAAAAATTACTTTAAATTTTTTATCGAAAACAGTTTTAAAAATTAAATATTTGCGGGTTAAATTATTCACGTGAATAGTTTAACCACTAAAACTGTTCGGGATGTTTTTCAGGCTCATTTTCATTGCCTGGTTCATTTATAAAACCATACATAATCATCTTTTTTAATATATTGAAATTAAGCATTGATTTGGTATCTTTTAATTTTATCATTATACTATAAATCAGGAAAATAAATATTAATGATGGTTGTAAATACTATTTTTATTAATTAAACAATTGGGTTATTATAGGGACCCTCACAATGTGTGTGCAAGTGAATTTTTGTTAAAATCTTAAATAACATTTGACTTTTTTTTATAGGTTTCATAATATTGTTTTCTATTTTAAAAAATATCCAAAAACAGAATACGTAGAAAAAGAAAAAAAACATGCTTTAACATGATTTTGTGGGAGAAGTAGTTACAAATTTAAGTGTTTACTGTTTTGCCGACAACACTTGGTATGGATTCTGAAAATAGTTAATTACACGTTACTCCCTTCAACTATGACAATTTTTCATGTTACTCGCTTTATTTTTTTTTTTTAGCTACAACTTACCCCCTTTAGCTATAGAAAGATGACATAAAATCTACCGTTAGTTTTTTCATCTAATATTTAACGGTAAAGATTATGTCCAGAGCACATGTGCCCTTAAAAATACTTATTATGACTGAATTATCCTATATACACACATATGCACAACATAATACATAATTATATATATATATATATATATACATATATATATTAATTTAGTTTATATTAATTTTTATTTTATTTAATTTGTATTGTAAATGAGTTTTAGGCATGACACATCGTAATAGTTTAATACTTAGTAATATGTTAACGTAATTTAATAACAAAATATGAATAAAAAATAACACGTCACCATATGTCCGCTTAGTTATGCATTTATCAAAAAAACAAGAATAAACATTCTTAATTATTGTAGTGTCTATAGAGTATATATAATTTAATTGCTTTGTATTTATAATATTTTGTATAAAATTTCATACAATTTGAAGAAAGTAGGTAATGTTTGTGTCAAGATTTATGAATTTTGTTTAAAAATTCATAAAACTTGAAGAAAATTACAAAATTAAGAAAAAGATATAATAACATACAAAGATATTTTTTTTTAATTAGGAATAAAACATATTGAGAAATTTAAAAACGGGCACATCAAGAAATAAATGGATCAAAGTTTGGTTTAATGATATAAATTTATGTCCAAATGTTATGAATTTAACATGTAAACAATGCAAATTAAATAACATAAAAAGTAATATTAACTAAATTAATCCATAAATTATATATTATTATGTATAATGTTGTATGCGTGTGCAGGGAATTCTATTCACAATAAGTATTTTTAAGGGTATATGTGCAAAGCACATGACTTTTACCGTTAAATATTGGACGGAAAAACTAACGGCAGGATATTATGTCATATTTTTATAGTTTGAAGGGGGTAAGTAGTATCCAAAAAATGATAAAGGAGTAACGTGAAAAAAGAGTCATAGTTGGAGAGGATAAACTGTAATTAACCCTTAAAAAAATTAAAAATTAAAAGATCAAATGTTTAATTTTTTGAGAGATAGTTTTAACAATAATAAAAGTTAATAGGGGAACTTAGAAGTTGTTTGATAACCCATTTTCAACATTTTGATTAAGTAAAAAAATATTAAATCGATTTAATAACAAAATTTTGAGAAACTTAATACATTAAGTTTTTAGCAAAATAAAGCATAAACAATTAAGTAACTACTCCTACTTAATTAAAAAAGCTGACCATACTTAAAAAAAAAAAAATTAAAAAAAAGGTCTATTTACCACATTGTCGATCGCCGCCACTTGACACTAATCACCACCGCCAGCACTACTAACACTTTTTTTTTTTGCTAAGTAGCACTACTAACACTTGCCAGCATCACATTGTCGACCACCGGCACTAACCACCATCTGCCGCTACCACCACTAACCATCACCCTCCCCCTCTCTCCCACCACCACCACCACCACCACCACCACCAATGCCACCCGCCACTACACTATCGACCACTACCACCCGCTAGCACCACACTGCCAACTACTGGCACTAGCTGCCACTGCCACTGTCACCGCCACCAAACTAACCACCACTATCTCTAACCACCACGACTACTATCACCCGCCACTACTATTAACCACGATAAATCACCACCACACTGCCAACCAATGACATTAGCCACCACCGCCATAAACCACTACACCAACACCCCCCGCCACTAACCCACCCCCCCCCCCCCCCCCCCCCCCTCCCGCCATCCGCCACCACTGTACCAATTACCACTTCACCACAACCACCACCACCACCACCACCACCACCATGCATACAACATCAAGTTGGGCTTGATGTGTCACAAGGCCTATTGTGGGATAAGTTAAAAAATCAGTTAACTTTAAATTTCAGCTCCTTGTACATACCAAACATCTTAATTTATTTAATGCTTAAATTTCAGTACATAACAAATAACTTTTATACTTAAAAAATTCAGTATTCAGTGCTTAATTTTCAATTTTAAGTTTTCAACTTTCAGTTTTATCAAACAACCCCTTAAATTTTGGTCTTATTTCTTAGTTACAATTATGTTTTTATCCCACCATCTTTTATGGGCTATTTTTTAGTTTTAAAATTTAAAAATACCCTTAAACCTCAGTTTTTCACACATTCAATTTCATTCCCTAAAATGTGGTAATGTGAGAGAAATTTTAGAAGTTGCACTCCCTCTAAAAATTTGAGTACCATGGTGTCTAATACATAAAATGCAACATGAAAATTTCTAAAGTGTCTATTTATGCCAGAGATGGGGTTAATTACATTTTCCCCCTTCAACTATAAAAAGATGACTTAATATTCCGCTGTTAGTTTTTTTGTCCAATATTTAACGATAAATGTTATTTGTTGTGCACATGTAAACTTAAAAATACTTATTGTGACTGTAATACCTTTTATCGTAATTAAATTTATAATACATAATACAAGTAAATTTATAATACATAATACATAATTTATATTATACTTAAATTGTTTAAAAATTCATAAAACTGGAAGAAAATTACAAAATTAAGAAAAAGATATAATAATATACAAAGATGTTTTTTACCAGAAAACAAAATAGACCAAGAAGCTTAAAAATGGTACATCAAGAAATAAATGGATAAAAATTTGATTTAATGCCATGAATTTATGTCCAAATGTTATGAATTTAACACGTAAATGCAAATTACATAAAATAAAAAATAATATTAAATAATTTAATCCATAAATTAT
The DNA here is from genome assembly GCA_019985065.2 of Arctostaphylos glauca. Lineage (NCBI taxonomy): Eukaryota > Viridiplantae > Streptophyta > Magnoliopsida > Ericales > Ericaceae > Arctostaphylos > Arctostaphylos glauca. The sequence continues at coordinate 7,637,212 of JAHSPW020000007.1, forward strand.
ACATTATGTTGTGCAGGTAGGATATTCCACTCACAGTAATTTTTTTTAAAAGCATATGTGCACAACATATGACTTTTACCACTAAATATTGGACGAAAAATTAACGGCAGGACATTATGTCATTTTTCTATAATTGAAGCGGGTAAGTTGTAATAAAAAAAGATAAAGAGGGCAACATGAAGAAAAAGTCATAGTTAGAGGGGGTGAAATGTAATTACTAAAGTCTGACTTTTTGGTTGTAAAGATTATGCCTTCCTTTCATTCAACATGACCATTTCTTGTTCAAGCTTTCAAGCGTCTGTTTATATCTGAGATAGCTCTAAATCTAACTGTTTGCCTATAAAGATTATGCTTTTCTTTCAATATCCAAGGTTGAAACAAAGAATGTCGAAACCCGTTGCATGTTTTTTACACAAATAACCTACATAATCCTGTTGACTATGATTTTCATTGGAAAAAAAGATACATCATTTCAGTGTTTTCTTACTAGAAATGTTTACCATGTTTCAAATTTACCTCATTCCTAACAAATTTATCATGTTTGTAGTATGCTTTTAGACTTCATGCAACAATAGACAGTTAGCTCAGAAAAGGTTGCATCAAATTTACCTTGTTCCAAATAAATTTACCATATTATTGTAGGATGATTTTGAAATCCATGCAATACTAGACAATTAGTTCAGAAAAGATTGTATCTCAAATTTATTATGTTCCAAATAAATGTACCATGTTGTTGTAGGATGATTTTGGAATTCATGCAATACTAGACAATTTGTTCAGAAAAGTTTGTATTAAATTTACCATGTTCCAAACAAATTTACCATGTTTTAAATTTACCATGTTTTCATCATCTGCTTTGTAAATGTCCTCTAGGGTTCTTAGATTATGCTTTAGAATCATTTGCCTTTTGTTTTGTTTTGGTGCACATGGAATGTAAATTGAGTTTAGTTCGTTTGGAAATTTGTGTAGCACAGAAACATAATTCTTGAAAAATTTTCTACTACCTATCACCGGAAATAATTGGTCCTACTACTAAATTGATATTCCTTCTTAATTGGTCAAAGAATGATTTGATAGGTAGCGATTTGGCCCATCGTGGCCTTGGTTTTTCTTGGAAAAGAGAAAATATTCTTAAAGAGAGGCCTGCCACCAAATATAGTCTTCGGGAAGAGCATATGAAGATAGGAGAAGTTTTATTCTGTTTTGGTTTATCTTTTGTTCTTGACTCTGCTATTTGATTAAGTGGTTTGAATTGGAGTAGTGCGATTTTGTCTTGTTGATAGTGTGGAGGTTTAGATCAATAATGGAGGCCGAGGAAGGTGGGGTGGCGAATGAGCCAATGGAGGAGGAGAGCTTGATGTAGACATGGATAGCGATTCTGATGGCAGACGTGTTACGACGATAGCAATGAAAGAGGATGACCGTGAAAGGAAGATGTGTGTAATATAGAGGTGGTGTTGTGATTTTGGAAGGCCGCGGAGACAATGCAGGGAATTTGGGAGGGTGAAAGAGGTAGCATGGAGATTTGTGTTAGTTTTATATTGGGGTACAGGTGGAGGGATAAACATGTTGAAAAAATAATTTTAGAACATATATTGGTTTGTTCAAAATCATTAAGGAGTGAATGAAAAAATTGACTCATATTAATTTACATTTAATATTAGTTGAAAAAATTCAAATTGAACTTATTTCTTTTGAATTTTATATAATTTTAACGGATTATTAATTAGTGTAGAGTTGCGTCTAATCGATAACATCTATTCGGATGAATAGTTATGTCACTTCCTTTAGTGGCTATTGGGAATGGTCACGAATTCTTCTATATAAGGGGATTTTCTCCATTTGTCACATAGAGTTTTTGGCAGAGAAACATTTATAGAGTTTTGAATTTATTTTTCCATTGATTTTTTTGAGTTTGAGTCTTCATACGAGAGACTACATAAACATAATTTGGTTCGTTAGGCCCATTGATTGCAGCAGTGCTGCTGTAGTGGAATTCGATCATTTTATCATGGGAGACAAGCGCCTATTCAAATCATAAGCATCGTAGCGAGAGCGAAATTTGTCTTAAGGACAAGTGTCTAACACTAGACTTGATCTGTTATGCTATTTTCAGGTTCTATCTTTATATGATTTTATTATCTTTGATTTCGTTGTTTTATGTCACGGTAACACAAAAAGTACACATAACTTTTCTAACAAAACATAGAAGTTGGGAAGATAGAGATATCGAAAGAAGAGAGAGAGGCAAAAGAAGTTACTGAGGATTCTAGTGGTGGGAAGTTAGGGAGGTCGACAAAGGTAGCAACACTGATTGTGGCCATGTTTTCCTCAGGCATCTTATTGGCCTATTCTACTTGATATCTCTTTTATGTCTAAGGTGTTGTTTGTTTACAAAAATAAGTGATTAAGGGTAGGTGGTTTTTTATGTTAGTGATATATAAAATTTCTTTACAGATTAAAAGACACACAAGATAGTAAAAAATACTACCCTTGTTTAATTTTTTTCTCTTTAAAGAACTTTTTGGGACTTTTAATTTTATAACTTTCGAGATTCATTTCGTGAAATCTAATAGCGAACCAAAAAAAATTGTCATCAACTGGATAAAAATTAAAAAACATACTAAAAAATAGTGATATTAATACTACAAAGACGCCTAAATAAAAATGAATAGTTGAATGCATGTGCTTTGATATTATACGATTTAAAGCCAGAAATAATGCCTTTTTTCGAAAAATTGGTCAAAAGCATAAATTTGGATTGATTTGTTCTATTAAGGATATGCTAATTGAATTTACGAGTCAGGGTCCATTGTTTGAGAAGTTTTAATGTCTAAGGTTCTTTTATAGACAGATTTATCCTTGAATGCGAAGAGATAATTTTATCTGATAACACTATTATTTCGAAAACTAACAAATAACGTTATTTGTTAAGATATCTTATAAAAGCAACATATGATATTAATTGATAAACACTAATAGGTAACTTTATCTAATAAAATTATCATTTTAAAACTAAATGATAAAGTTATATTCTTAATATGTGAGTCAGATAACATTATATGTTGGTTTGATTTATCTATTACTCAAATTAAAAAACATAAAATATATAATTTTATATGATAGCATTATTAGTTTGAAAACTAAAAAATAACGTTATTTGTTTGGATATCTATTTAATCGACATAAATGTTGATTGATAAATAATAACAGATATAGTGATCTAACAAAATAGATAAAATTATTTGTTAAGGTATCTGTTAAAAATAACAGATGATGTTAACTGATAACCACTAAGGCTTTGTTTGATTTGCGAATTAAAATTCGCGGAATCAATAGTCCTGAGATTATTTGTTCTAGTATTGTTTTAATACCAGTAAAACCTAATCCCATGTTTTAATTCAGATTCGATTATTTTCAAGATATCCCACTCGGATATCTAGGATTTTGAACAGAGATATTTTGCTTAAATTGTGTAGATATATGTATGTAGCAGCAATGGTGTTGGGTGGATTTGGCGGCTGCGATAGCGGCAGTGGTAGTGGTGGTCGGAGGTGGTGACGTGGTGACAGCAGTGGCGGTGATGGCAGTGGTGGTGGTGGTGATGGTGACAGAGGAGGTGGTGGTGGTCGATGGTGAAAGTGTTGGCAATTAGGGGGGCAACGGTGGTGACAATGATTGCAGGGGCGGCAGTGATGACGAGGATGGCAGCAGCAGCGGTGTAGTGGTGGTGGTGGTGGACGGAGGCGGTGAAGTAATGGTTGATACAAACAAAATTAAATGAGTCTCACCCCTCTCTCTAAGATTAAATAGTACCTCACATATAGGTATTAAAATAATTTCGAGATTATTTGTCTTGGTTCAATTTTGGGGAATCAAACATGAAATTGTGTGGAATTAGGCGTAAATAGTCCAATCTTGCTTCTCCTAATCCGCAAATCAAACAAGGCCTAATAGGTAATTTATCTAAGAAAATTATCGCTTTTATATTTAACATATAAATAACGTTATCGCGTGTTTATTAGAAGGGTATTTTTGGAACTTATATGTCAAAAAGACTTCTGCTTGTAATTTAATTTGAGATAAACTTATTGGACTAAAAATCCACTGTTATGAATTTTTGACCGAATTTGTTTTTTTACCATAACAAGGGTATCATTATCAAAACTCCGTTTGACTAATTTAGAATTTATGTTATCCCACAATCCTCACATTTCAGGTCTTATTATGTATATGCCCGGAGATCTCTGAAGGAGTCAAAGTACTATAAAATTAAAAAATTTATAATCGACGGTTCAAGATATTTGTCACAGCTTGGGTATTCTATCAACTGCTTATTTGGACCAATTATTGTATTTCATTATTAAAGCAATTTTTCAAGGCTCAATTTAGTAGTAATACACGTTTTAAAAAACTTTCTCAAATAGTATTTTTAAATTTAAAATTAAGAGTTAAGATTTATTTGAATTTAAAAATCTACACACTCAAGTAAATTTAATCTATTAATTTTAAATTCTGATAAACTTTCTAAAAAAGTTTTTGAGAACCGTAACAACAGAGGATTTGGAAGAGTTACAGTGTAGTTCCCTATAGTGCGGTTAAAATGAAGTAATTTTATCTACTTTATCCTTGAAATAATATCGTTTTGATTTCATGTATTTTGATAACAATTTTGGTGATAAGTTAAAAGGATATAGTTTCGATAACAAAACAGATAAAATTATATCTTTTTGTCCGTATAATAAAAAATTACACTATAGTAGACGATTTGACACTAGATATCAAGATTCATGTATTGACATTTCGTTTTCATTTTTTTATATTGTCCTTTGGGACCCAGATATATAATTTGTATATTTATATATTCTTTTGGATTGTTCTGGTCGTATTTAAAAGGAAAGAACTCCACGTGCGACTCACCTAATAAAAATTGGGGGCACTTGTGATACAAAACAACTGAAGCCTGAAGAAAATAAAATTTAAAATTACACTAGTGGTCCAGATATTTTAATATTTTCTACTTCCGTAATAACTTTGAGGGCATTATAGGGATGTTATTTTCATCAATGTACATAGAAAAAGGGGGTGCATGAACAACTAGATGAGACGTATCCTATTGTATAAAATTCTCCTAGTGAATATCGAAAGTGAGAGGGAGAAAGAGAGGTGTAAAGGAGGGTGGGGTCCACTTTCCTTACATGAAGAGAACTTGGACGCACTTTTGCTCAAAACGTCCACTTCAGTCCCCCAATAGAAAAGTGTATAGTTTTTTTTTCCTCTTTCTCTCTCTCTCTCTCTCTCTCTAAAATCCCCCCTCTCTCTCCCAGTCCTCCCCATATATTTTGTTTTCAGCTCTTTCTCAAACAACGGCGCGGACAAAACCTCCTCTTTCTCTCTCTCTCTCCACTCTCCTCTCTCCTCTCTCTAGAGTCTTTACCCTCTGAAACCAATGTTTGAAAATTGAACACAGGGAGCAGGAAAAAAAAGGCAAATGAAATTGGTATGATCAGAATATTTATATATTTATACTGGTCTATTCACACAAAACGGTAGCTGCAGGATCCGATTTTCTGCCTCCTTCCACTATCTGCACAGTAAATCGCCGGTTTACGCGGCGCGAGGCGGCCGGTTTCATATAAAACTGGGCTCTCTTTTCTGCGTTTTCATCGTAGATCTTCGTTTTGCTTGGGATTTGTTGTTGAGTTGGTATAAACGGACGGTGAGAGATTTGATTTTGTGGGTGTTTGATGGATTTGGATAAGAGGGTAATGTTGATCTGGAATTTTGGAAACTTACAACATATGAATGCGTGAACACATCTGTATGCATGCGGATAAGAGATAAGATCTGAAGGATGGGCTGGTTCTGAATCTGGGTGTTTTTTTTCAGGTACAGTTCCTCTTTCGCCTGCATTTCTGATTTTTAGCCTTCCAAAATGCTAAGTTTGGTGATTTTCTTTGAATTCCTATTTGATGGCCTTTTGTGTTATTCATTTGTGTATTAGGTCGTGATAGCTTTGAAATATGGGGCGCACTTATATTTGGTGATTTCTTTGAGTGAATTTCTGAGTTCTCGTCAGCATTGTTGCTTTACTCAAACAATGAACGTAGTCACACAATGGATCAAAATCTAGGTTTAAAAATTATCTTTTGAAAATTTGAACAATAATACTAATTAATTCAGTTATTAGTTGTTTGCTTGAGCCGGTTAGCATGCCAGATCTTTTTTGGAGGTTGATAATGGTAGGTAGGGTCCAATGTCTATACATGCGTATGCATATAAAATGTTGGTTTATCCTGTGGCCGTTTCTTAATTTGAATGGCTTCTTATATTTATTGAACTTTTATTGAACAGGATACTAGTGATGATATTGGAAGTTTGGAATCTGAAGCTTTAGTTCAAGAGGGTTCTCTTATCTTATAAGAAATTTATTAGACTGAGGTATCAAAGTATCCAAAATTATCAATAAATGGATTGAAAATGCTGTAAATTGGATGCAATGTTGAAGAAATTAGCATCTGGGTTGTTGATTTCTTCATTCCTATTTTCTATTTCTGCTGCTGATAATGGTTTCCCGCGATGTGATTGTACTGACGAGGGAGGATTTTGGAGCACTGAAAGCATTCTGGAATGTCAAAAAGTGAGCGACTTCTTGATTGCAGTTGCCTATTTTTCCATCCCAATTGAGCTCCTATACTTTGTCAGCTGTTCCAACGTTCCCTTCAAATGGGTACTCTTCGAATTCATAGCGTTCATTGTTCTATGTGGCATGACCCATTTGCTCAACGGCTGGACCTACGGTCCCCACCCGTTTCAGCTAATGCTAGCCCTCACCATTTTCAAATTGCTCACTGCCCTTGTCTCTTTTGCCACTGCCATAACTCTAATCACTCTCATCCCTTTGCTTCTAAAAGTTAAGGTGAGAGAATTCATGTTGAAGAAGAAAACTTGGGATCTTGGCCGAGAAGTTGGAATCATAAAAAAGCAGAAGGAAGCAGGGTGGCATGTTCGGATGCTTACCCAAGAGATCCGTAAGTCACTTGACCGACACACCATCTTATACACAACTCTGGTCGAGCTATCTAAGACGCTAGACTTGCAAAATTGTGCTGTTTGGATGCCTAATGAGACTAAGACAGAGATGAATCTAACCCATGAATTAAAAGGTAGAAATTCTTCAAACATGTATAACTCCTCCATTCCAATTACAGACCTAGACGTTAGAGAGATAAAAGAGTGTGATGGAGTGAAGTTACTTGAGCCTGACTCGGCATTAGCTGTGGCAAGCAGTGGAGGACCTGTGGAGGTTGGAGCTGTGGCGGCCATTAGGATGCCAATGCTTAGGGTTTCGAATTTCAAAGGTGGGACTCCTGAGATAGTTCAGGCTTGTTATGCCATACTGGTTTTGGTTCTTCCGGGTGGGGAAGGTCGAGTGTGGGGCAATCAGGAGCTGGAAATAGTAGAAGTGGTGGCAGACCAAGTTGCTGTGGCTCTCTCCCACGCTGCAGTACTAGAAGAGTCACAGCTCATGAGGGACCAATTAGTGGAGCAAAATCGAAAATTGCAACAAGCTAGGCAGGATGCTATGATGGCGAGTCAGGCCAGGAACTCATTTCAAAAGGTGATGAGCGACGGAATGAGAAAACCGATGCATTCGGTATTAGGGTTGCTTTCGATAATTCAAGACGAGAAATTAAGTAGCCATCAACGGATTCTTGTTGACACGATGGTTAAAACCAGTAATGTGTTGTCCACCTTGATCAATGATGTAATGGATATTTCGACAAAGGAAAACGGGAGGTTCCCCTTGGAAATGAGGTCGTTTCGGTTACATTCGATGATTAAAGAAGCCGCTTGCCTTTCAAAGTGCCTTTGCGTTTATCGGGGGTATAGTTTTGCAGTTCAGGTAGAAAAGTCTTTACCGGATCAGGTCATGGGAGACGAGAGAAGGGTTTTTCAAGTGATTTTGCACATGGTTGGGAACCTCTTGAATGGTGGAAATGGTGGTGGGTGTGTGACATTTCGGGTTTGCTCTGAGAGTGGAAGTCAGGGAAGAATTGATCATAGATGGGCAGCATGGAGAACAAGCTCTTCTGAAGGATGCGTTTATGTTAAGTTTGAGATTGGGATAAAGAATAGTTGTTCTCAGTCAGAGAGCTCAATGGAAAGGATGAAGATTGGTGGTCGGAGGTACAGCAGTGAGGGTGCTGAGGAAGGCTTGAGCTTTAGCGTTTGCAGAAAGCTTGTACAGGTGAGGGTGTTTCTGTTTTCTTTTGATTAAACATACGTGGAAAGTAAAAAATAGGATCTAATTTTTTTTGGTGCAAGGGAGTATCAAATCAACAACGTTTATTGAGCAATAGTTGGGCTAATTCTGTCAATGAATTTGGATGACATTGACGATTTTAGTGTTTGGATTGCTATATGTTTGCTAAATATGCTACCATGCTTGTAAAGTTTATATATTGCACGTTGGTTATCATGTTTAATATGTCCTCAAATTGCACATTTTCAATGAACTTGAAGAAACTGTGTTCTCATATAGTAACTTTCACTTGACATTAGCTGTTTTAGAGCAGCATCAATTTTAACTCCTTTTCTGTATTACATCACCAAAGTCATACTTTTCAATCCTTGTAAAGGAATCAGATAATTATTCAGTTAGTTTAGCAAATGGGATGTTTATGTGTTGATACGTTGATTAAATGTAGTTCATTGGAAAATTCCATTTGGAGCATGGCAAACACCCAATTACTTCCTTGTTTGGCTATAATTTCACTTTCCGTTTCTAACTTCCTTTTCCAATTATTATCAGTTGATGCAGGGTAACATATGGGTAGTCCCAAACCCGGAAGGCTTTGATCAAAGCATGGCGCTCATTCTCCGGTTTCAACTCAGGCCATCTATTGCAATAGGTGTATCTGAATGCGAAAACTCTTCTAATGCTCCACAATCCAACTCTCTTTTCCAAGGCCTTCAAGTCCTCTTAGCTGACAACGACGACGTGAACAGGGCTGTGACAAAGAAACTGCTTCAGAAACTTGGGTGCACTGTTTCCTGCGTGGGGTCTGGATTCGACTGCCTTAGTGCTTTGGGTCCTGCCGTCACTTCGTTCCAAATAGTCCTCTTGGATCTCCGCCTGCCCGATTGGGACGGATTCGAAGTCGCATCAAAGATTCGGAAATTTAGGAGCCGATCCTGGCCATTGATTGTTGCCCTAACAGCAAATGGTGACGAGGAGGTGTGGGAAAGGTGTTTGCAGATTGGGATGAACGGAGTTATTAGGAAACCGGTTCTTTTACAGGGAATCGCAGATGAACTGCGAAGAGTCCTTGTGCAGGCAAACAAAGTGGGGTGACGATAGGAATGATAATAGGCAAGCCAAAACGCAAGCAAAGTAATGTTACATAACATTCAAAGTCCAAATGGTATACAAAGTTCAGTTAATGTATCTTTTATATTCTTTTTTTGTGTTGGAGTTTCGTGTCATCACTGCATAGCTAATTTGATATTGAATCACAGATCGTAACATAATTATACCTTATGGTAGAAAAGACCGTGAAACTTATGGTTGATTTTTGAGCCAGAACTCATGAGTCCTTTGAATCGGAGTAGGGGGTCCAGCTGTGCGAGGCTGCACAGCTGGAATTTCAGTGCACCAAAACTGCACAGTTTTGGTGTTTGGAATAATTCACCAATATTTCTAGTTTGGCTGCAAAAATAGAGTTGGGAAAACCAGTAAAAAAAATAGTGTAGAATACGGAATGTTCTTTGGCAAACATGAAAAATTCTCCTCAAGCAATCCAAACTCTCCTGGGATGGTGTTAGTGCCTTCTAATAAAAGGAAAAGAAAATTGTGACCAGTAATTGTATTATGGGTATATTTCGCCTCTATAATTTATTTATTTCAAATTTTTGTCTTTATTCATTTTTTTTTTGCATTTGTTGTTTAAATCTCAATATTTTGTAGTTTATTGGTCCGTCTTGATGAAAGAAATTTAATAAGTACAAAATTATGTCCAAAAGTTAAAAAAAAGTCACTAAAGACGACGAATAAGTACAAAAGACTCTGTTATTTATTTATTTTTGTCTTTTCTGAACTTTTTTCAAATTTAGCCGATGATTGATAACTTTTTTGAAAGCTCTTGTCGAGATGAACCAATAAATCAAAAAAAATTGATGAAAAATAAAAAATTACAAAAAAATTTCAAATAAGGACGAAAAGAATTTCAATAAATAAACACATAAAAACCACAGTCCAAATGGAATGGCTGCGGGATTGTGATGATGTGTTAATCTTGATTTGGTTCGTCTCCTTAATTCAAGTTGTTTTAGTAGCCCGTACAGAGAATAATCAATTAGTGTCACCCGACCGCTATTAGTAGGAAGACAGTCTAATGCTTAAGTTAGAACGTGTATGATGAAAGCACAATAGTAATTGTACTTATAATTGATACATACCTGATTCTGCCTTCTGGTATCCTATTTACAAGTCATTAAGTGTCATATTTTGATAAATGAATATAACAGGATCATTTTTCTAATTGTATATTGCCAAATTTGGATATTCCCTTGCAGAATAAGAATTGTCTTAATAGGAACTTCCTAAATCCGTATACTTTTATATCTGGGTCTTTTGCACTTCACAAGGTTTTGACTGTCCTAGTCGAATGGCAGCTCAGTCGTTTTATTTCTCGTTGGACGAAGCCCTTTGCTACCGATACGAGCCATACTAGGCTCGGCCTACCCTTCACTTTAATCTGTTCGGCATTACATCAGCTTTGATGAGGAGAGAGAAACTTTGAGTTTGGCTCTAATGAGGAGAGGGAATACACCGTCCCATGTTTTCCAAGCGAGCTAGGTAAATGTCGAGCCGCTACGTTGTTTATGTTTTTGCATTTTATAGTATTTTGCAATATTTTTTCATTCAGTTATGACATAATCCACTTTTTTGTAGATCCCGACGTCGTACCAATTTTTACCCACGAGTCAAATCGTACACGGTGTCAAAACACATTCCGAGTTTTAGCGTGCAATCGTGAGGTCACCAACATTTTAAACTTCCTTCCTCACTACTGATACACTCTTCAAGATCCAGCGAGCTTCGACAAGCGAATGCTTTGAATCGTATGTTAACCAACAAGACGCTCCCGCACATTCCGAACGACCCAAAATGGAACACCTTGTTGATATTCAATGTCACCCCAAATCGATTGCTGTAGGGTCCTCCGTCCCATCTACTTTCAACGTGCCTCCTCCAAACCCATCTCTGGTTTTTTTTTCGTTTGACCACTCCTTCGGTCACTTCGCCCCGTCACAACAATAGGGCATGAGTGTAAGAGGAGGAGGACAACATTCCAGAGGTTTCCTCTCTAGTTCATTTCGAATTAGTTGAGCCGACTACTGACGAAGTTGAAGAGCCTAAAAATGTCGAGGTTAAAGATTGATTGAAAGCCCCAAGTGAATTTTGAAACCATTGAAGATTAGGAGGTGGCTTATATACTTGCCCTGTCAATGTTGCTAAGGGACGCCGAATTGTTGCATACCAAAATCAACATCTATACTAGACAACTCTGAGATCTGCCCTTTCGGTAAAATCTGCTCGTTTTTGTTTAATACAAAAACTTGCAGATTTTCTAACTCATATTTTTGTTATCCTTTCTGATCATTCAGTCCCTAGCCATGCTAGATCCCAAGCTATCCGAATCCACAGGGTTGACTAAGAAGTCGGTAACCACGCACTGCCAAAGAAAGAGATGAGAGAGACACTGGAGGACCAAATTGCAGTGTTGAAACAAGAGTTTGCCTTTCTGACCTCCAAGGTGGATGTGGTTGAGATGGGTAATGTCGATTTTCTTGGAGAAATCAAGAAGCTTCAAGCCGAACAAAAGGATTTGGTCACACAATCTTTTAACAATGGATATGACCAGATTGGACATGCTTATATGCGTCAGTCAAAGACGTGATCTACCGATGCGGATGGATCAATGCCTTAAAGGTTACTGATGCTCCGGCCAATTCTCCCCTGGTGATTGATCCGCCACCATTTATTGATGACTCTTTGGCCCAGCCTCCTGTTGACCAGTCCAATCTTCCGACCGTAGAGTATCATGTTTTTATTTTTTGAACGTTTCTTTTATTTTCATTTAGGTCGATGCCGAACTCTATGTCATGTTGTCGACCCAGGTTTGTAACCATACAATCAGTTTTTTTTTTTTTTTGTTCGGCCTTTGTTCCGTAAGTATATTTTTATGCATGAACTTAAGTTTTGAAAGATATGTCGTTCGACTTTCTCTCTTCTTTCCCCAATTGAGGGTTTGGGAGGTTTTTCCTCGCAACTCCTTAGTTTATTCCACCGACATACATTTGGTTTATGCTACCAAGCCAAATTTGTTGGCAATTCTATCGATCAACTTTTTGGCAAGGTTCAGTCTAAGATACCAACGCACTTCCAGCCATTCTTGGTCGTTTGAGATGGGTCTGGGGCTCCCATCGTTGGGACCCTAACCTTTAATGATGAAATTTTGGATTGGTCATTCGACCAACACGATAGCCTACGCTATTTAATGAAGTCATAAACTCTTTATTGCATCGCAAGTAGGGGAGTCAAGGCTTGCTTACAAACGAAATTTAAAGAAATTGAAATGTTTAACATTATTCTTATAAAAATCAGGAGGTACTAATGATAATACTTCTTAAGATTTGTCGCATTTCAAGGGCAAGGGACTTCCCTGCTCTCCATGTCCTCCACCTAATAAGCCCCAGCGCCAACTTGTTTGGTGACTTTGTACGACCCCTCGCAGTTGGGACCCAGCTTTCTATTGGATTTTTCTTCTTGTTTTCCACTATTTTCCTGAGGACCAAATTATTTGGCCAAAATTTCCTCTGCCAAATGCCCAGATTGTACCTTTGGCCACCTCTTATTGATAAGCGACCAAACATATATTGGCCATGTCGTGCCTCTTATCTGCCAGATCTAAATCTCTTGCTATTATCTCTCCATTCTTTTTCAAATTAAAGTTCTTTGTTTCGGATTAAAATCCTTTGTTCAGATAGTGGGTAGTCCTGCTTCAAGTGAGATAATTGCCTCCATGCCGAACGCTAGTGAGAACGACGTCAATCCAGTTGATTGGCGGGGAGTTGTTCGATACGTCCAAAACACGCTCGGGAGTTTCTTACCCACTTTCTTTTTTTTGAATGCAATCTTTTATTAATCCCAGACAGCACTGTCTTGTTGGATGTTTTAGCCTGGCCATTTCCCTAGGGGTAGCTTAGAGTTGAGTTGTGTTCGACATAGAAAGTGCTAAATAGTACTTTATAAATTGGGTTTCATTATTCGACACGAAAGCCTACAGTATGCCGAATCGGGTGACTATGTTTTTTCAGGAAAATTGTTTAACGTCCTTATCCTCTATAGTGACCAGCAACTTAGCCTCAACCCACTTGGTGAAATAGTCAGTAGTTGTGATCAAGAACTTGAAGCCTCTAGGTACTGTCGACATTTTGCCGATAATATCCAACCCTCCTTGTACAAAAGGCCAAGGACTGATGAGGGGTGAAAACTCTTTGACGGGCTATTGAATGATAGGAGAGAACCTTTTGCAAATGTCGCACTTCCGAATAAACTTCTATGCATCCTCTTGCATTATGAGCCGCCAATAACCCGTTGCCCTTGTGGGCCAAAGAACGTCCCCCCCACCCCCCACCCCCCAAAAGTGGCAGCCATAACTGCCAACACGAATTTTGTACAAAATCTTTTTCGTCACAAAAAGATGAACACAGTATAAATATAGTCCGCGTTGGAACTTGTGGCTCATATGCAAAGGTTTCAAGAAGTTATAGGCAAAGGCTAGAAGCCGAGCTTAGCAGAGCGGAGCGAGAGAAGCCAAGCGATTGAGCGGAGAAGGTTATCATTCGCTTATCATCCTTCAGGTATGGACCAAGCTCTATCATTAAAACTTCTGCCGATAGAAACTTCTCTATATTTGGCCAAGCCAATGTGTTGATCGAGATGGTTTGAGGGCCAGCGGCCTCAATGAAGCCACCCTAGCCAATGCGTCAGCATGTGAATTCTTCTCCCTTGCCACTTCCTCAATATGATGCCTTTAAATTTTTTGACCAGTTCCTTAGTTTTGCTGGCATACCTAATCATTCGTTTGTCCCTGGTTTCATATTTCCCAAACATCTTATTAGCACCCAATTAAGAACCGCTATGAATAATCAGTTCCTCTATCTATTGCTTCTGTTGTTCTAACGCCAGCCAAAAGGGCCTCGTATTCTTCTTCATTGTTGGATGCGTGGAAATTCAGCCGAATGGAATGTTAGTGTACAACCTTGTTGGTATGTTGAAGCTTTAGCAAAATACAGTTTCCAAATTTACCCCTCCTCCCGAACAAGGACCAAGCACCGATGGTTAGGGTAAGGACTTGTTCACGAAGCGCCATATAATCATCGTGATTGGCTGGATTAGGGGGCATATTAGGAACCTGATGGCACTATTCGTCCTGAACCAATGGTTGGTTATCAGTGTTTAAGGCAACGGAACTAGTGTGAACCATAATATGTCCAACTAATAAATCCAAGTAAGAAAGGAACTTCGTTCCCACAAACAGCGCCAAATGATAGAACGGATTGGAACACCACCAACTCACCTGTACGTGCAAAATACTTGACATCAGTGTGTTGCTTTGCCAACACCCCTCTGATGCCTAAATCAAAACTTCTAGTGGAAAAGATGATAAGAAAAACTCAAGAAATCATAATAAGAGAGTTTTCGTACCTTGTACTATAGGACTAGCTTACATTATATAGAAGATTAGAGCCTTAGTGTTATGTGGCGTTGTGGAGTATGATTAAGAGATAATTCTTTGTAGATAGGAATGTCACCGAAATGGAGATTATGATTCTTATTCTTTATTAGATTGAGATGGAGAATCGTTACAAGGGATTTGACCATATCCCGTGATCTTAGGAATATAATCAAACAAAGCTAGAACAATATTCAATCGAACAATGTAGCCTTAAGTAATGTTCTCAAAAAATTAAATATTCTCATACTCTAAAGGCAATTGAGCTTGGCAAACATCCGAGCGGAGCAAGCATCTGGGTTGATGATACATTTGAGCTTAGGAGATAACTGAATTGAGGAGACATCTAATTATCCTGGCCACACATACTCAAACGTACCATCAGTTCTCATCCTCATCAGGTAAAAACGTCAAATATTAATCCAAATTTGGTCTAATACCCTGTTCTAATCCATCCACAAAAGCCACAACCTAAATCATATATAAAATAGTCTCTCCCCTCTTATCTCAAAACTTAACTAAACACTTTCTTATCTAATACTCCTGTTTAATCCCTTATCTTATTTAATGCGTCCAAATTTAAGACTCCATTGAAACGGGCTATAAGAGAGTCGATTTGTATCCCATAAATCAATTTTATTTATTTTGTATAGGCACACCACTTTTTAATAATGTCAACCAAGACAACGAAATATGTGGAATATATATCTGCTTACACACACACACACACACACACACACACACACACACACACATATATATATATATATATATATATATATATATATATAAAAGCCAGTCTAGTCATCCACAATGTAATTATCCCATTTGCCCTCCGTCAAGTCTGTCAGTCAATTCCACCAAATATGGATTCATGGTATTGGGTGATGGCTCATTTTCAGAATCATTGAACACAGCCTAAAGGTTGAAATTCATCACTACAATAAAAGAGGAGAGAGAGGAAGAGGAAGATAGAAGGAAGGTTGGTGAATTATGTGGTGGATTCAGCCACATCACACTCGATGGATCCCAACAACTTATTTCCTTATTCTCATCAAACACTCTCTTCATAAGGAAACATTATTGAGTATTTGTTTGAGGGGCTCAAACTAAGTCCGTAAAGTCCACATCAATGTCTGGTAATGGTGTACAAGACCGGTCCTATACATTTGGACCGGTTTTGTATATTAAAAGGTAAAATATAATATTATTGTCTTATGTTTTACTTAAATTGAGTTATAGGAAAGTATTTCAAAACACAAAAAAAAAAAAAAAAAAAATCAAATGAAAATGAAACTACGAAAGGTTTTCATATTTTCTCTGTTTTCACGAATGTACTCGTAAATTTTAAAAAAAAAAAAAAGAAAAAAAAAGAGAACAACGTGAACAAAGGGAAAATTTAAAAAAAATGGAAAGGACAAAATAATTTTATTATTTTGTGAACTTCACATGCATTGAATAATATTGAACACATTTGCGTCCGAATCTGTGCACAAAAAATATGTATATAAACTTGCTCAATCTTAATCGAAGGGTTCAAGTTCTATATATATTGACAATGAAGAAAATAAGGCTCTATAGATGCATTCAGATGTGTCTCTAATCATAACATACACCTGAGTTTCACTACATTTTTATGAATATTTTTATATTGAACGACTGCAAAAATATCTGTGTTTGGTTTGCTCGTTAGATTGTTTGCCCCTTGAATTCAAAGAAGAAACATTTATAATTTCAAGAAACAAAAAACTAATTAAGGGTAAAATGCACGGAGCTCTCTTGAGGTTTCTAGCAAATATATAGACCTCCTCCAAGGTTTCAAAAAATACAATCGCCTTTTCTACTCTTGAAACTATTAGACTATTATCCCTTTGTCGTTAGTTTTCTAATAACACCGGTAATTTTTATTAATAAAAGACTAAAATACTTCTCTTAAGATGTCCCCTCTTAAGTCTTTATACCTCACTTTTTTAATCTTGCGAATTTGTAAAAAAGTAATAATAATTTGGCGAATGGTTCTCTTTATCACAATTTCCTACTACGATAGTGAATTAGAATTGCATGTTTTGACATAGGATACATTCAATATTGAGTAATGCTAGGAACAAAAATGTTCCGAATACAGATGCATCAGAAATCGTTAGATACATATGTGCATCCAGTACATCCAGATACATTTGTGTGATGTGTCTGAATATGTCCAAAACATCTGTATTCTTATACTTAGTCTTCAATATGCTTAGGTGGGAAAATAGGCGTAGGCGTAGCACCTATAGATGAGAAGTTGAGGGAAAATAGGCTTAGGTGGTTTGGACATGTCTATCGTAGACCTACGGAGGCAATAGTTAAGAGAGCGGATAGGATAGCTTTGCATAGCAATGCTCCGGGGAGGGGAAGACCCAAATTGACATTAGATGCGGTAGTGCGCAAGGATTTAAGTCTACTAGGGCTAAGTGAGGAAACAGCACTTGACAGAACTCTTTGGAGGAAAAGGATTCATGTAGCCGACCCCAATTGATTTGGGACACAAGGCTCAGTTTGGTTTGGTTTGGTTTGGTTAGTCTTCAATATGTCAAAAGGAGGACTTCATTAGTCCAAAGTTACCTGATGTTTGTCCAATGTATTTCCTTTTCAATTATGAATTATGTCTAAATTAAATGCTTCTAGAAATATACTATACATTTAAAATTCTGAAAACAACATTCTTATTATTAGATTTTTATATTAAAACAAGTACATTTTTTGTATATTAATCTATACAAGTCTATTCAGGCTATCAACAGACTTTAAAAAGTAACAAAAAGGGTACCTTGCCAGCCTAATTAGTATTTTTTATAACTCCTATAATATCCCATCTCTATCATTTACCCCCTTGACAAACTCCATTAGTGTCCTCAATTACTTTAGAATTATCAGCAAACTCTAAAGTATGTTTTAGTTTATTTCGTGTTATATATATATGATGAAGTTTCGTATGTTAATTACATATTAAGATTTATATGGCCCAATTCATCTGGTGTTTCTCTTATTGTTATGACTTTGATTATTTGATTTTGGTTTTTCAACAACGGTCTAATTAGTACGTGTCCCCCTCTAAGTTAATTTTTAGATCCACTATTGCTCACTAACCGAAAGTAATTCATGACGTGACTATCACGTTCTCATTTTTGTTTTCTATACCGAAATAATCAACGTTCTAAATAACATTAGAATTGGTCTATTAAAACAGAGGGGTCTTGACTTTTGTTTTTATTCAGATCTTTTATTAGCCTGACCAATTACCATCCACTTGGAAATTAAGAAAAAGTGTGTGCCAAGGGGGTCTGCATAATGAAATAGAATATGATAGATATTTTAGGCTTTTGATGTCATAGATTTACATGAAGAGAATCTAGAGCCTATAAATCAAGAGAATATTATTGGCCTTGTGTCTAAGGGACCTGTATTTGAAATTTTTGAAGATATATATACCTCATGAAAGAGGACTGCCATGACTTTTTAGTACCAAAACCTTTTCAAGTAATCGAAAGACATGGCCAAGTTGATGTGACAACATTAATATTTGTTTATTTTTAACCATATCCATAGCTTGGTTCTTCAAACCTACCAGCCTGTACTAAAGCTTAGGGGGTGTTTGGGAGATCGGCCTCTTTTTTGTATTTTTTTTTAATTTTCATTTTTGAGTTTTGGTTGTTTAGGAGTCACATTTTTAGAATGAGTTCTGCATAACGAATTCTTCATTTTGAATTTTAGGAGTAAAAACTCAAAAGAAGGTCTAGAGCTCATTTTTGTATTTTTATTTCCATTTTTCATTCTACTACTTTTGTAAAATGCATTCTGTACATTTTCTTTAAACACTCGTTCCAAATTCAAAACTCATTCTGGCCATAATTAAAAAAGTCAAAATACCAAAAAATCAAAAATAAAAAAACTGAAAAATAAGCTCCCAAACACCCCCTTAATCAGATCATCTTGATCTATAAATACTAGGGGTGAATTGGTAATTTCAGCTTGGAAAGTTGTAAACTGAAATCGAACTAAACTATTTAGGTTTGATTCAGTTCAATTTTTTCGGTTTTACTTTAGTTTTTTGGGCTTGGATCCAAAATTTAAAAAATTTATAAAAAATTAATTGGCCCATGTCAAAAGAACCAAGCTCAGATTAATTTTTAGTGTAAGACCGTTTTCCAATTTGATTTGGCCCGGGCCCAAATTAAAAAAATTAAAAAATTAGGAGACCAAACTTCTAAAATATTAAGAGGTCCAAATCCAACCATTGGCATGAAACAAAAACTGAATTTGATTTGGCCCAATCTAGGTTTTTTTATTTTTTTGGAGTTTAGTATAAGACTTAGTTCGGTTTAGTTATTAGGTAACTAAAATTGAAAAATCGCACAAATATTTTTTTTTAATCCCATACCGGGCCGGATTGAATCAATTTGACTAGAAAACCTAATCAAACTTCCGGTTCAATTTGATTTATCAATTCAGTTCAATTTAATTTTTTGATTCGGTTCGATTTGATTCTTAGGTGACTAAAATCGAAAATCAAACCGAGATATTTTTAAAATCCCAAACCAGACATGACTGTATTAATTGAACTATCAAACTATAGGTTCAATTTGATTTTGTCAATTCGATTCGATTTTTAATCCCAAATAAATAAACATGAAGAGGCTCTCCTTGATAAATAAGGAGATTTTGCTTTTCATGAAGTTGTTTTTGGATCTTGAATTGAGTGAGAAATTATGAAAGTGAAAAGCAGGTCATCCTTGTAATTTCCTCTATTACCACCTCTGCTAATTTTAAATCAAATTACAGACTTTAACTTTTAAACTTTTAATTAGTATTAAAAAATGTCATTTTACTCCCTTGTAATTTAGGCGGAGTGCGTTTTACCTCCCTGACGTTTAACTTTGAGCACATAAATATGTGTACTTGATTAATTAAAGAATCGCGTATTTAACAAAGCAAATAAATATAATCAACCTAACTAAAAAAAGATTTTAAATCTCAATAACCGTGACATTTAAGATATTATTTTTCGTATAAAAAATAGTGTGAATGATGTATGGCATTTATTTATACACTAGTGGATTAATAGTTTAATACTTTAACAAACAAAAATAGAAAAGTTGCTCTAATGTCAAGGTGCATTCGGTCTATGAATGAAGTAAGCTTTACTAGATTGAGTCATTTGGGCCTTTCATATATTAACAAACCTACATTGACATTTTCCAATAGGTACGACCTAGGTTTTGCTTCATCATAATTCATATAATATACATAGCTACACACACATTTGTATATAAAAAACTTTCTAATAAATATTCCCTCATTTTGCTAAAATACGGATCTCTCATTTCCTGATCAGAATTTGATAATCTGAATTGTTTACTCTGTTTAAAACATAATTTTAGGGGTACTTGCGTGATATCAGCTCAAAATATTACCGGGAAGAAATTGATCTGAGCATTTTTTCATAAAATTGTTCCTGTTAACATTTATGAAAAACTGTTTAGATCAAAATATTTCCAGTAATATTTTGAAATGATATCTCGCGGATACCCTTAGAAACATGTTGTAAACATGTTGAATGGTTTGGTTTGACAAAATTTGATCAGAAAATGAGAGGTCTATATTTTAGTAAAATGAGAAATCTCTTATTAGAACACTTCACAGAGAGTTGAATAGTATAAGAATATTTAGCACTTCAT
This sequence comes from Arctostaphylos glauca, assembly GCA_019985065.2. NCBI lineage: Eukaryota > Viridiplantae > Streptophyta > Magnoliopsida > Ericales > Ericaceae > Arctostaphylos > Arctostaphylos glauca. The sequence goes on from JAHSPW020000007.1 coordinate 7,657,736, forward strand.
TTAAAGTCCGGACACTCTAAAATATAAAAAATATAAATTTGTTTGATTGGAAGCCTCATAAAAAAATCCTCCTTAAAATATTCAATTTGAGAGCCCAAAAACTAATGAATCACCAGGTATGGGATTCAAATTATGTCATACCTAAACTCTTTAATTTAGCCTCATACATTATGAGAGATTTTTTTTTTTTTTTTTTTATAGAAAATAGATATGAATGTAAACACAAAAAAAGAAGATAAAATATAAAGTCATGTTGAAATTACAAGTACATGGAAACAATGAATCAAAAGAAAGTTTAGCTTCCGTTCCCTTATTGAAGTATCATTATGCAACGTCCGTTGAATATAAATTTTTATCAGACATCTAATCAATTTGATTTTTTATATAAATTTATCTTCACAATGAGGATTCGATTGATGTTGGAAATCTCTATTTCACTATAAGTTGAGGCAATTGCGAGCTCATCATCCAAATAGTATTCGTTGAATAAAATTTTCGTTCAAAATATTACGTGACCGATCGAAAATCGATACCTATATGCTTAAAATACACTTCTCCAGTCTATTCCAAAAGTTATAGAAACTGACCTCGAGATGGGCCCCCAATGGCCTCAAGTTATGGTGATCAGATCTTTAACTTTAACAAATCATGACTTAGATTAATTTTATCACACAAATTTGAGTATGTGTGAATTCTTTACCTAAATTTATTTTTTGCTTCAAAATTCTCAAACTCAAGAATTGAATTTTAGATCAAGTACCTACCAAGAAGCCATTGAACAGAAATTTTTGCATGGTCTCTTAACAAATGAACTTTTTATACATGATTTAGAAGAGTTGGTTTGCTTTAATTCATAACTTAGGAACCATCACTCTACGTATACCCTGATTGCTAGCTTCAGCTCCAGACAAAATAATTTAATTCTAATTTTGTTCACTCTCTGTCATGTGAGACCATCTCGAGATTCCTTTCGATAATCAAAATCGTTTGTTTTATTCTGATTTATTTATTTATTACGAAGAAATTCAGTTCAATTTAGTTTTTTTCATTTTGAAACATTTAATTTTTACAGCTTAAAAACTAAATTTTTAGACTAAACACTTACCGATATTTGATTGAGCTGAATTTTAATTGATTAATCAAAACAAATTAAACAATTTCAATAGAAATGGAATATCGAGGTGGTCTCAGACGATAAAGAATGAACAAACTTTGTTCAGACGATAATGAGTGAACAAACTTTGTTCACCTTAGAGTAAGAATAAGATTCTTCTTATGGAGATATCTAGTAGTACTAATTAAGATAAGAATAATAGGTTATAAATCCGACAAATGACGCATAGTTAGCTGATCCTATCCACGTAATTAAGACGCAAATTGTGTTTAAGATAATCATAAAATGGGGCCGGTCTTCCATCCGGCACTGACGAAGATGCTTTGCATTATCCATATTTTAATTGATTTACCAAATATAGTGTGCAACCAAAATCTATGGATTTGTCATTGGAAATGGTGGGAATTTGAAAGATTCTATGATGTACATGTGCCCATTAAAATAATATTAATTACATTATATGACTTGTAAGATCGCAGATCCTGGATTTTATCCAGTGATCTTCTGGCCTGTTTTCGGTGGGTGAGGTCTAGGATTTAATTTTTATGAAAATGAGGTTGACCTCGCAATAATCTAACACTTATTAATGCTAGGATCGGCTCAAGGGATAGACTCACCAGACTATCGCCTTAGGCCCCTCGATCACATAAAACCCAAAATTAGTGGGGGCCCTATTGATTTTATTTCTTAAGAAAAAAAGACCTAAAGCTTTTTAGCCTACCTATTCTAAAAAATAGGACCCCAAATTTGCTATTTGCAAGGACCAGCAGCAGGAACGGGGCAAGGAAACAGCTGGCGCACTCCACAAAAAGACGTCGTTTTGTGGACACCTCATTAAAAAATAAATGGGTCCAAAACGACGTCGTTTTGGACCCCAAAATAGATCCCAATTTCTGGCCCTAATTTGTGCCCCAATTTGATTTGGTAACATTCAGAGATGGAGAGAGAGGGAGAGAGACAAAGACAGGGAGGAGGAAGAAGGGGGAGAACGCCGACCACAACCACAGTCGCCTGCAATTTCCACCACCCAACCACGCCGCGCGACGCCATGTTCGGCGACCGGAAACAACCCGACTCTACAAGAACCAGGAACGGAAACCTGAAGGGGGAGAACGCCGACCACAACCACAGCCACCATGGATTTTCTCAGAGCAGCTACGAAGAATGCAACTAGGGAGAGATTGTTTTGTTGTTGTTCTTCTTCTTCCCCTTTTATTGTTCCCCTCCCACCACCACACCCACCGCCCTTTGTCACCATCAACATCTCTCTCTCTCTCTCTCTTTTGAATTTTCTCTGTCTAAGTTGATGAGAAGGAAAGAGGAGTGAGTGGATGAGCAGTGGTTTGAGTTGAACAAATTTGCTATCTGAACGTTACCAAATCAGATTGGGGCACAAATTAGGGCCAGAAATTGGGGATCTGTTTTGGGGTCCAAAACGACGTCGTTTTGGACCCATTTATTTTTTAATGAGGTGTTCGCAAAACGACGTCGTTTTGTAGAGTGCGCCAGCTGTTTCTTTGTCCCGTTCCTGCTGCTGGTCCTTACAAATAGCAAATTTGATAGGACCCATTAGAAAGAAAGGTCCAATAGATTATTTTGAGTTCATCAGATGTTCCACTGTGTATTCTTTTGTTGACTCATTCACGGACATTTTGTTTGTCAAAGCTCGTGCAGTAAAAACGCTTTAAAAATTTTAATACACACCAAAAGTGTCAAAGTTTTTTAGGCTGTGTTTTTGTAATGTCTAAAAGATTTTTTTTTTTTGTGTGGGTATTTTGGATTTCTTCAACATAGACGAAGATAGAGACTTGAAGGTTGTGTTTGCATGATAAAAAGTAATTTTTCAATTATTCTAAAAAAATATTGCGTTCTTTATTTTTTGAAAAACATATTAGATAATTATTAAAATAACATATGGCAAAAAGAACTTAAAAATCCCCTTTTTTCTCTCAAAAGTTCGGGAAAAAAACTACTCCAAATGTACTTAGTTTTTTAAGTATAATTTTAAGTCCATTTTAGTCAATTTTTTTATATTAATGTCATTCTCTTTTTGGCTATTTTTCCAAATATGTATCAATTTACATAATTTTTTATTAATATAAAGAAAATTTAAAAAGTAAAAAAAAAAAGTCCCCAAATTTCAAATTAGAGTTATGTTTTTTATCTTTAAAAATGTGAAGGGCCTCATTTTGAAAATCTTCCTAGGACTCTCGAAAACTCGGGACGGGCTTGACTAACGCTACATGTGATTAAAAAAAAGATAATGTCAAGCTGTTTCACTTTCTTGGTCCGAGAAGTAATGTCACAATTCATAACAAAATTAGGGCACTGAATTCAAGTTCCATTTTTTTTTAAACACGGAATTGACTCATTTTCATAAACACAATAGAAAAATGGAAGCTCGTTATTAATCTTATTGGGCCAAGCCCAACAACAGAACTTAATTCCTGCAAAAAAAATATATGTAGCCTGGGCCAAGCCCATTTGATCTTTGACCCAACCTAATCTAATCCAATCTAGCCTAGCCTACATCCAAAATTGTTTGTGCAGGCAAGTCTAAAAAATAAAATAGAGAAATGTGACCAGTCTTATTTATAATGAACAAAGCAAAAAACTTATTGGGGTAATTTCAGGATTTGCAGAAATTGGGCTTTAGCACTAGTCTTGGACATTAATGGAATATTCAGAATGTCTTTGTCCAAAGATACAACGATTATATATCGACGCGGAGAAGGAACACTTCAATTTGCTTGTCAACGAACAAAAACAGTGTTGAACCCTCAAAATTTATGTATGCAGTGAGTTTAAGAGTGCTATAAAATTCGGCGTAGTGTAAAAATAAGGCTAAATGGTCCTATCTATACGATATAGTATTGCGGAGGTGTTTTCATGAGAAGTTTCTCTGAGCTTGCCAAGTGACACCTTACAAAAAAAATTAATTAATTTAAAATTCAAAATTTGAATTTGAATGATGGTTAACACAATATACGCTCTCTATAGAAATACACAACCAATAGGCCATCATTTTCTATATACACTTTCCACAATATACACATTTCATAAAAAAGTTTAAAGTTCAAAATTAAAAAAAAAACACTTTCTACGTAAATATAGTTTTACTAGATGTTTCATAGTGCACCAAACCATGCTGCAGGGAAAGGATATGATATTGGTGGGCTTTAAATGGGACCATAATTTAATTTACCATTGTTTTTTTTTAATTTATTAATTTTTAAAGATTTTTTGGCGTTCTTTAACAAAACCTAATATATCCTTTTCGTGATTACAGAAGTTTGTTAGATTCCTTAAATTCAAATTTTTATCAAATTCGAATTGAGGGAGTCTTATAAATTAACCACCATAAGAAAGGTTGCCTTCTAAAAATCTGAATTTGTGTCAAAATATTTTGCCATCCTGGATTACAATCTTCTGGTTTGATCTTATATAAGGTAACTAGGGATTTTAATTGGTCCTTCTTTAGTAACAATTTAAACAAAAATGAATGTTTTACTTAAATAATCAGGATTGTTATAATTGCACAATTAAATCGTAATCGAGAAACTTTTTTGCTGTTTCACATCGCCGCTTCATTATTTAAAGGCAACGTTACATGAAAATGACTACGTGCAACGTTTCTTGTCTCTTTTATTCAATTCAATTATGAATAGAAAGAAGCGGACTTCGTGTGGTGGGGGTCAGGATTTGAAAACCCTAGTTGCTAGCCAACTTATATATAAAAGGGCCTCAATCTCATGATTAGACCAACACCCACATAGGAGAAGAATTTTGCTTCATACAAACATGAAGAGGTGCCAATGTAGTAGAGATGGTGGTGAAGACCTAGATGATGAAGAGGCAGACGTTTGTAGCATTATCGAAAGTTCAGTACCATCGGATTAACGATTTACCAGATGATCTCTTCACTTACCGGTATTACTTCCTATGCATTAATTTTCTTCTACAAATCACAGAACATAGAACATCATTCAATTTGGTATCATTTGTTTACCTATATCTGCACCTTCTTCTTGTTACCGGTATTACTTCCTCAGCTAATGTCTCTAGCTATTTGAGATTTTCAAATGTATTTTTCAACTGAACGATATCTTACTTCTCGTGTCCAGTGAATTCGTCTCCTCGGGGGTTTCTGAGGCATTAGGTGGAGAAGGCAAACAAACGACTGAAATGTGTTTGTTGGGTTGATGAGCTAGTGCAGATATATGTCGATTTCGACCAGAATGAGGGAGACTAGATATTAAAATGATCTTCGACTAGGGATGGAGAGCACAAAAGGAGCACATAAAGTGGTTTGCTTAGAGATAGGATTGGCGAGCATGCAGAGAAAATCATGAAGAAATTTATCAACTCTGTGAAGATCTTGCAAAATCAAGTTCAAATTTCATATCTAATCTGCAAAACATGTTTATGTTTGTTTTGGTTGTTTGCGATAGTACATGTTATCATCTTTGTAAACTTTATGTAATCTATACTATATATTATTACAATGAGTGTCTTCGTGAAAATGTCTCTGGGAGCTTTAAGTGGCAAACTTTTGTTGGTTTGGCGTTAAATGTTTTTAGTGATATATGTTATCTTACAATAGTAAACTATAATACGAATCTTTTTTGAATTTAAATTTAAAAATTAGCTTATCATGTTTTATAGATGATACTTTTACTATAGCTTTCTCTATTTATCTATGTCTACACACATATATAACTTTCTTTATTTACTTTTGATTTTCAAAATGAAATAGAAACAAATATACATATTCTTACATAGAAATTAAATTTGATTTACAACTTTTTACAAATAAATAAATATATGATTATATCATTTTCATTACTCTTGAATTTAATTTTTTTAAAAAAAAATTTACGTAATTTTTTAAACTTTTGTTTATTGTATTATAAATGTATTTCATAATAAATAAATTTTAAAAATTATACAAAATATGGTCAAGGTAGATTTCTTGTAATGTCTCGTCCCATGTTGAAAGTCTACATAGGTGATCCTTGGTATATAATTAAGAAACCATGTAAATTAGTGCTAACAACTTAGGCTTAAGTATTTTGCGCCATGTGGTTTGTGATGTCTCGTCTCATAGCGAAAGTCTACATGGGTGGTCTTGAGTATATAAGAAACCATGTAAACTACTACTAACAACTTAAACTTAAGCATTTTGGGCCACGTGGTTGTGCTTCAATAAGTTGCTGGGTTAGTAGTTTACATGGGGCGTTGCAAATGGTATCAGAGCGGCTTGTGTACACTATCGAATGTGGGGTTGGGACTTTGTTTGGTCATTAGGAAACAGACTCGGGGTTAGGCCATGGTAACTTTAGTGTGAACCCCTTGCGACGGTGCAAGGTTTTAAAAGGTGGGAGATTGTGATGTCCCGTCCCACAGCGAAAGTCTACATAGATAATCCTAAGTATATAAGGAACTATGTAAACCACTACTAACAATTTGGGTTTAAGCATTTCGGGCTGCGTGGTTTACATGAGACGTTATATTTTCTATAACCACAAAGGGTTTGTTTTATTGATGAGGTTGTGGACTGGCGATTTTGTCACTGTAGGGATGCGTCGAGGTCAAATTGAATGAGTTAATGTCAAATTTTAGTTACCTCATCTTAGGCGGGTTCAACAAATTAGTAAACCTACCTAAGAAATGACGGGCTCAACAAATTAGTACAAAAATTCTTTCATTTTATTTCTCTTTCTTTTTTAAAGAAGTAACCTTTTTCTCCTTTTTTTTTTTTTTAATTTCCGCCACCACCACCACCAAGTATGATAGAATTAAATACATTCAAGTTTTTAAGTTTTGAAATGAAAGAATTAAGTACATTAATCAAGTACGATAGAACTCATATCATATGTATGTAATCATGTAAAATATAGGGCATTCATGTATTTTTAACGATTTGTCCCAAGTCAATGCATCACCAAACTTAATTATAGATACTCATAAATATTAGATTTAAGAGAATTAAATTCCTTAATTTAAGATATCTCATGATGAGTAATGACTCATGCAATTACATCCTTTGAAAATTTTCAGATTTGCGCTAATATGTCCCATGAAAGGAAGTTTTTACAACTTTTGAAGAATTAATGATATGATTCTTAGATTGTGCTTTAATTTAATGAAATACATGAAAAATATTATTTAAAATATAATTAACTATTATTTTTATTTATAATAAATTGTCCAAGCTATGAAAAGATAAAATATTTTGGTAAATTAAATAGAGTTTAGGTATTGATTTTGAAATAACAAATACAAGTCAGGTAAAAATTGTAAAATATGGAGCAATTTAAAAAAATAAAATATATATGCATATATGTATATATTTAGAATAGTAAAAGTAGGTAAGCAATTCTCAAAACAGAAGAGAACATAGGCAAGAAAAATCAGATTTTTACTATTAAAATATCAAAAGATAATTTAATCCTATTGTTAAGCTAATTGGGCCAAGTCCGATAACAGTTCCTCTCCCCTATTGTTAAGCCGATGGCTTTCATGAAACAAATGCTTTAGTGTAAATTTACTCATGAAGATGAATACATTTATCTGTGGGTTGGTCTCAAACGATAAATGGGATCCAATTTAATTTTGTTCAAAAATATTGTCAAAAGTTGTTTTGCAACAAAAATTGGATATAGGTTTTGAAATTTGAATTGCATTTAGCAGATATCGTAATTAATTACTGATATTATGTATCACGTACCACGTACAATGTCATAGAACATATAGCATCAAAGATATTCTACTATGCCCGTTTAAAAGAAAAGAAGCGCAGATTAAGGCCCCATCTAGATTAAAAATAACCTTTTTACTAAAGATAGTTTGGTATATTTGATGGTTTGCAATTTTTAATAATTGTTTTGTAATTGTTTTTTGCGTTTGGTCATTATTCTCAATAAGATAAATAAAAAAATATAAAAATATGGATCAACAATGAAAAAACAAATTGATAATACAATGCTAAATACCCTAAAGGCAGTGAAAAAATTAATATTTCTCCAAGTTTTTTTAATCTTTAGTGATTCTAGTGGCTTTTGATCATAATTACTGAACAGAATAATTTTGGGAAAAAAATGAATTAATTAAAAACTTTAATAGGATTTTAAAAATGAAGATAAATTTTTTTTTTAAAAAAAAACATATTACGTGGAGTACATTTTACGCCAAACGGGGGCAATATATACTAATTTGGTTTCGGAAATAAACAGAGTAAACGAGAGGCCGATGGGCTTGAAATAAAAAAGACTAGTTCGGACTTTCGTTATCCGAAATCATTTGGGCTTGCCTGTTTCTGGCCCAAGTCCTTTTTTGTTTTCGAGCGACCAGGCTTTATCAGCCGAGTTCCCTTCAAATCCCAACTTTCAGGCAGAATCAAGATTTTATATTTGGGGGTTGAAATTCTTTTTTTTTAAGAAAGAAAAGAGATCAAACGTAATTTGAAAAGGCCTATACATAATTTCTTTTTTTAAATTTATACCTAGATTCTAAATATTTTTGAAATTTTTGAGGGGGTTCGAGCCCTTTGATCTCCATTCAATTTCGCCCTACGAACTTTACGGACTTAAGAATCATTTTTGAATATCCACCCAAAAAAATGAATAATTTTGACATAATTAATTACCAGGGTTGCGATGGATACTGCAAATATATAACACATTTTTTTTATTTCATATTAACAATCAGCCTAGGCCTTACACAAGCTCATGTAGTGGAAAAGCAATCGTAGGTCGCTAAGGAAACATTGAAAGTGTTTTTTGCGCTTTATCTGGATTTCTTATTCGTGGTTGGAAAGGAAAAGGACTACAAAAAGGATGGAGAAAATTGTAGAAATCTACGCGCACACACACATATAGGGATTTTGCCATCGTATTTATCAGAAAACAGAAATTATCGTATCCATCGGAGTCGCCAATACTGGGGTTGCGAAGATTCACCAATGCTTATTCGATTCGACTTCTTGATCCAAGTTGTTCCTGTAGCCTGTGCATGAAATTACCAATTAGTGTTACCTAGTCGGAAGACAATCTGATACTTAAGTTATAACGTGTGGGACGAAAACACAATAGTGATTGTACTTATAACTAATAATATACTGATTTTACTCTACAATCGCATATTTATAGGCCGTCGAGTGTCTTAGTTTAGTGATAGAATATCTTAGGATCATTTCCCTTATTACTTACTGCCAAATATGGCTAATATCTTGCGGTACAATGAATTTTCTAAACAAAAACAATCCAAAATCTCACAATTTCCTATTCAGGTCCCTTCCAGTTCTAAAGGGTTTTGGCCGCTTGGCAGAGAGTCTGATCGGCCGCGTGGGTGCCGGTGGCCTATGCCTTGAACCATGTCGGACGTCATGAAGCCCCACGCTACCAACACGGATTAATGCCTCCTGGGCATAGCCCACTCTAGCCTATCATCTCAACCACGGATCTTGTAACGCTCTATGTAAACACAATAGTGAATATTGTACTTATAACTAATAATATACTGATTTTGCTCTACAATCGCATATTTATAGGCCGTCGAGTGTCTTAGTTTAGTGATAGAATATCTTAGGATCATTTCCCTTATTACTTACTGCCAAATTTGGCTAATATCTTGTGGTACAATGAATTTTCTAAACAAAAACAATCCAGAATCTCACAATTTCCTATTCAGGTCCCTTCCAGTTCTAAAGGGTTTTGGCCGCTTGGTAGAGAGTTTGATCGGCCGCGTGGGTGCCGGTGGCCTATGCCTTGAACCATGTCGGACGTCATGAAGCCCCACACTACCAACACGGATTAATGCCTCCTGGGCGTAGCCCACTCTGGCCTATCATCTCAAACACGGATCTTGTAACGCTCTATGTAAACCACTGACCAAGCAACTTGTTGAAACCCAACCACGTGTACCAAAATGCGTAAACCCAAGTTGTTAGTAGTAATTTATATAGTTCCTTATATACCAGGATCACCCATGTAGACTTTCAATGTGTGACGGAATATCATAATCTCTCCACCTTTAAGACCTTGCGCCCTCGCAAGAGGTTCAACACTAGAATCACCATGACCTAATCCCAGGTCTGTTCCCCAGTGACCAAACAAAGTTCCAACCCCACACTCGATCGTGTACACGAGCCGCTCTGATACCATTTGTAACGCTTTATGTAAATCACTGACCCAACAACTTGTTGAAGCCCAATCACGTGGCCCAAAATGCTTAAGTCTAAGTTGTTAGTAGTAATTTACATAGTTCCTTATATACCCAGAATCACCCATGTAGACTTTTAATGTGAGACGGGACATCACAGATCTCTTATGGGCCGACATGGGCCAGAATGTCCCTCGCTCAAACCAACTACTCGGTCCATCATTTTGGATATGGATTGATTCTACAATTCAACCCACCACACTTTACTTTGATACCATTTCATGTGTCACCAATGCGTTGGTGAGGCTTTGAAATTTGAAACCCATTCAGCCAATATAATAATACCACATGAGATGATATTTTAAATGTTCCTTATAATTTTGGTCATTATATCATTTTTCGAAGAGCAATAGAAACCCTTATGTATGGAGTATTGCTTTTAGTATCCGATATGCAGTGTGACTCAAGAACCATTCTGATTACACATTATGCCCGAAATATATTGCAGTGGTTTGTGCATATAATATATATAATGGAACGAGGTTTTCATCAAACACTTGAAAAGGTATTGATTAGAACCACTTCAAAGAAAACCAATAGCCTTCTTTTTGTATGCTCATAGATTTTGTTAAGAGTTTCTGATAAGTATTCCTTTAAGATACGCAATGACATTCTATATATCGAAAAAGTTGATTGAGAAATTTGTTCTATAGTCACAATATGCGTGAGTTCTAAATAGAACTCAAATATATATATATACTTGGACGAAACTTATAATAAAAAATGAGTATGCAATAAATTTTTCGATATCTGTAATAATAAGATTAACATGAATTATGAAAATATTAAGAATTTTTCCTTCCCATCTAACAAATAACAGAAGATAAAAGGTCTCTTAAGCCACAAGAATTCTTCTATGTTCCAAGATCATTGATCTTGCCAATCGCTTCAAAATTTTCACCTTGTGTCACTCTCTCCGTTCTATATTTTTATTTCATTACAAAAAGTAAATTTATTTTTCAAATAAATAAATAAGTTGTTTTTACACCAAATAAAAAATACTACGAAGATCAACAGATGGGTATGTACTTATTTCTTTTATTTACCTATACAAACGCTTCATTTCCTTCAAGTTTTAGAATCAATTCAAAAGATATGTGTGTCTCGTTTCCGTTTCAAGGAATAATAATAACACACCCTAAAATGGGAATCCCTAAATGTTTTTGGCCAAACAATAAATGAAATATTCCTAACTACATCGGTCCTTTTTTTAGCCAAGAAATAGGCTAATCTTTTTCCCATCAATGAAGCTGAGGTGTACTCCGCCAAGGGCCTTCCGCGATGGAATTTCAACATCTACCAGACTTGAAATGATATTACCAGTATTTGTTTTCTTTTGCTAAGCAAATCAAATTTGCACAATCTATAATGCAATCGGCTGGAATGGGTGACCTAAGTTTCAATAATGGTCGATTAGTTAGTGGATTATCTCCTTCAAAGTTGTCGAGCCAGATTTGGCCCAGCTTGTTTATTCTGACGTATCTTCATCTTTTTGACCTTTTGTTTATTTTGTCTTCATTTTTAGATTTTTTTATTCATATTGTAGTGGGCCAGATTATCGGAGTGACCCAGGTAACCGGCCACTAACCTACCGGGCCCAAATTGTGGTCATCCAAAATGAAAGTGGGTCTGAAGATTGTTCGAAGTGGACAATGGGCCTGAAGATTGCCCAATTGGATAGTGTGGGCCTGGTTTGTAGCATGGGTCGTTGTCATTCTGAGCAGTCAATCGGCCGTCCAAATAAGCATTTGTGCTCCCGCTGAGACAGGAAGGAAGTCCAAAAAATAAAGCGACAAGGTTCTAGTTTAGGAAGCCCTTGCATTTTGAGAAAACAACCCGAATTGGTAATATATGAGTTGGGAAAGGATCAAGAATAGAATCCACAACGAACAGGGAAGGAATCACAAGATATTTGATTAGCAAATAAAGGCACACGATGACTTGTAAATATGGGATGACAAGGAAACAACAGGTAGGCAATCAATTACAATTACAATAACTAATGGACTTTCATTCCACATTTTCTAACTTAAGTATCAGAGTGTTTTCCGCTGAAAAAGACGGGGTGGCACTAAATTGTTCCCTACATAGACTACATGTGTTATTTGGATTTGGGAGACGAATCGAATCAGATTGGCGGATTTTTGCAACTCTACAATTTATAACTCTGTTGGGGAAAAAATCTAATTTTTCTAATCAGCACGATGATGGAATCTCCATTGATGAAGGAAGTTACGACAATTATGTTCACGGAGGACCCTATTAGTCCTTCAGCGCCTAGGGCAAAAGGGGAACTGATTGAGGAGATCGAGTTTGGGGATCCACTGTCACCAGAAGAAGTCCTTAAACTGACTTCATGAGAGTACATCCAGATGCTAGACGAGATTTGGAGAAGAGGGATCAAGCCCTCGACAGCTCGCATCTGGAGATGATTCAGCTCCGGACAGAAGTCTGGAAGAATGAGGTTTTGACAGCCAGTCGGACATAGAGAGGGGGCATACAAGGACCAGAAACCCCTCCCCCAGTACATAATTATAAACAATCACGATGTGTATTAATGTAGTACAACTTAGATGTACGCACCGAAGGCGCCAACTGTTGTGATAGTGGGAACAAAGCATGTAGCCGTACGCAAACTCTGATGCCAGATTGGCAATTGGGCACGCGATAAGAGGATTGAAGGGTCTTGCTATCATAGCGGTTGGGCAATCAGGAAGTGGATAGTAGCCCAACGCTTTTATGACCTGGCCGAGATAATGATAAAGCGAGCAAACGAACCAGGAAAAATCTAAATGACAGGATCCGCTTGTCTCATTGTGCCAGGTCTACTCTTGTCTAGATTAGAAGTTGCTCATGATCCGCTTATCTCATCCCCTTCATGCACGAGATTGAGTTGGTGAAAACCCCCACATGACTTTGTCCATCCTAAGTTCAACAAATATGAGCCAAAAACGACTCGTACACTCACTTGGCTCATTACAAAGAGATAATGTCACTCTATTCCACCAATGCCGCCTTAATATGCAAACAGTTCCCCTCATGTCTCAGGGAGTTTGGTCTTTTGTAGTTTCACAAATGTCCATAGGGGTTTATTTTTTGCTAAAAAGATCTATACATAGTTTTCATGGCCCTGCTCATTACTACCACAAAGGTTAAAAAAAGAGATGGATGCAGTACCCCATTAGAGGAAGGTAATGCAGAATCACTCAGGCAATACAAATTTCAATGTTGGGAGCTATACAATGAGATTGAAGAATGCAGTCCAAAGATAACAATGACATCAAGCTTGGTCTTGACCCTAAGAATCAAATCTTTGAAGACCTATTGTTAGTTCATCCAGTCAACATGGATGAGCTCATGAGCCGAATTAAGCTACATGCTCAGTTGGAGGAGGCAAAAGAAGAAATGAAGCATGCCGAACAGAACATCTTGGCCAAGAATGGAGGGAATAACGAATGTTGAAAGAAAACCAACATGGTTAGATATGGGAAAAAGAATGAGTCTCGACCATACAAATTTATGGCCAAAAAGAGTTTTCAAGTTACCCTTGTATCAGCTCATCCGGAAGATAGAGCATGAATTGTATTTTTGGTGGCTAAACAAGATGATGGGGGAGTCGATGATAAAAAAATAGAGGCTTCATTTTTTGTATCATAATGACAAAGGGCATGTTAATACGAATGGTCGACAATTCAAAGCCCACTTGGAGGAATCGATTGTTGCAAACACTTAAAAGGAAATTTTTGATGAAGAGAAAATGAAGGTTAGTCACATATTACTTCACCAAACGGGTTGAGTTGAGGCCGAACCGTCGGTTACCATAGAAGACAGGGATGTGAAGTGATTTTGCCTAGAGATATATTGTCTGTCAATTCAATATACCATATGCATTTATTTCAGATAATGGCATCAGTTTTTTGGAGAATTATTCACAAACCTTTGTGCCATCAGATAAAATTTTACAATTCAACTCCCAATTATCCTCAAGGGAATGGACAAGCTAAGCGTCAAACAATATGATGGTTTTAGGAATCAAGAAAAGGCTCAACGCTGACACGGGAAAGTGGGCAAGGGGTTGCCCAACATGCTATGAGCTTATAAATTACTCCATGTCGATTCACCGGACCAACTCTGTTTGCTCTTGCATTCAACATAGAGGCTATAGTTCAACTAAAGGCCAAGTTGTTAACTATCTAAACCAACATTTTCAACCAAGAGAAGAATGACAACGCCATAGCCAAGGATTTGGACCTAACCGAGGTAAGGCATGATTTGGCAAGAATTCGTCTGCCAGCTTATCAGTATGAATTGGTGAGGGGCTATAACATTAGTGTTGACCCAAATTAACACACGCGCGCAATGTGCTGTCGGCCGACCAAGGTTCAGGTTCGTTGGACCCTAGCGGAATCGGCTTTGTCCTTTTTTTGATCGTTTGGAACCGTCTGTCAATTTCTGATGTTTTCCATCTAATTTGTGTGAGCCTAGATGAACTATTTTTGACCATTGGATCCCTTTGTGACCGAGCGATTGCCTCCCTAACAAAACTAGTGCGAATCCATTTGAACCATTTATATCTTTGTAGTAGCTGCACTTTTTCAAAGCACCACTTTTCATTACCAATAAATAGAGTCAAACCCATAACATTTTTCACATCAACAAATTTCACCATTCTTTACATATAGTATGTATATTGTTCTTCATTCTTTGAGAGAGAGAGAGAGAGCTGCAACACTCAAGCTGGTTTGATAGACTTGTAAATTGCAATACTACTTTTACAAGACGTGATCGTTTCATCATGGGAGGCAAATTTTATTCTTCTTCTAGCACTGTAATGAGACAAATTAATTTGTTTTAAGAAAATTGTGTCTAACAAGCCTCTTCAATGTTTCAAAGTTTATTTTCATTCCTATAGTTTATTTAGTGATCGCTATGAGTTTTAATGTGCTATATATATTCCCTTTTTTTTGGTGTTAAATTATTTAATTCTTGTACACTACAGACTTTTTCCTTCAAGAACAAGTTTGAATGGGAGGAGAAGTTTGAAATATTTTTCTTTGTAAATAGGAAAACAAAGAGAGGGAATAAAAATACAAAAAGTGTAACGAACACAGATGTGCTCAAAATTACTGGATGCACATGGGTTCACAAATTATTGAGAGTCTCACGTGCATCCAACGGTTCTGAATATATCTGTATTCGGATGTATTCGAAACACTTGTGTTTGTAGCATGACTTATAAAAATATTAGTGTTGATGTGAATTTTTTAAAAAAATTTATGTTTAAAAAAAGAGTGCCGGCTGTATGTTATATTTGCGCTTAGTATATAATATTTGGTAGTGGTCTTGTGGCTTACGCTTGAAAAGGCTAATTAGTGGAACAAAAGTAAGAATCATTTGTTTAATTAGTTGTCTTAAAAGAAGATTATTATAAAGAGAGGTGGTAATTATTGAACCAACGAGGGCCCATCATATTTCGACTTTCAGCATTTGAATGCTTTAACCAAAGTTGCTAATTAAATAATATATATATTAAAGTTTTTTTTTCACATTGACACGTGAATCCATGTGAAGAGGGTCCTCCATGTTTTCTATTCCTCTTGGATACCTTGATTGTGCTACGTACTACAACATCCTTCTCGACTTATTTATTGTTTCTTTATGGAGTAGCTAGCTAACATTTAGGTGTTGGGAAGGGGGAGGAAAAATCTGTTCATATTTACTAAAATATTAATTGGCGATTTTATTATTTATTTTGTGAAGATTCTATTATTTATATTAATGAATTCTTTTATGTTTTCGTCTTTAATTTTTCCTGTATTGTTTTTTTTTTTTTTTTTCCGTTTGGGTTGTGTCTAAATTCACAGTCAAACTAAGCAAATGATTCAATGAGACGTGCAAATTAACCGAGGCCTATGTATATGCAATAGACGTTTGACATATCTGGACTATTATTTTTGGGTCGGAGAGCGAGCACAAAATATGAGGTTTGTTGATTTTTTTTAAAGGATACCATTTATTTTCTTTCATAATTGAGTGTACGAGTCACTTTACGTGCGTTTCAATTAATGTCAAAGTCTTGAACTTAACGATCAAATAACCAAATAATTTTGACTTTTTTCTAATATTCTGATGAAATTCCATCAATAATATAAACAAAAGAAAAACACAGTCGCAAAGAATTTACTTCAATTTTTTTTCTCATATTCTAATCAAAGCATGTTTAAAACATGTTTAGGGGTGTTTGGCAACCGGGTTAAGCTGCTTTTCACATTACATGTCTCTCCAAGCCGTTCTTCACTTCTTTCTATAATGAATAAATTGAGTTATTTACTTATTTATATGTCTGTTAATATTCGATCAACTTGATTTTTAAAAAATATTCTTCTTTACAGATGTCACAAGCAGAGCGGTTTGAATTATATATGTGACTATGCGATGAAGCTCGCAAAGTAAAGTGCAAAAGAATAAAGAGAGGGAGTTTAATCAAAGAAGTAATACAGTAATTAAAAGGAACCCAACGATGAAGCATCACTACGCTCGAAAGAATTCTAAGTAGAATGACACCCGTCGAACGACGAACACATGGCCACCAGGAGACCAAAGAGGAAGGTGACAATGAGCCAACCAAGAAACAAGAAAAGAACCAAATGTAACAAAAGGTAAAAAAACAAATCATAAGAAATCAACTGTCAAAACACAGTGCTATATGGTCTTAGAAAATGCAGCAGCAACCAACAAAAGTGGATGAGCTTCAGCCCAAAGGGAAAATGACTTGAACTCAGCTAACTTTATTGACTTCAAAGCTTTCACACGCCGAGCAAAAAAAAAAAAAAAAAGGAAGTTGGATACACGTTGCTACGATTACCCATACATGTCTAAATATATTCGATGTAGTTCTACTTAAGTGCTGTGAGATTGTGAGTTCAACTCGTATAGAGAGAAAGTTAAATCCTTATTGATGACTTTGATAGGGATTAGGTAGCACATGATACTCTTTAAACATGTGACAAAAGAAAAAAATGACATCCCCTTGAAAAAATTGGATTTGACTAGTAAAAAATAATTAGTTATATTGTTTATTGTAAATAATTTTGGACGTGTTTTGCTGTGTTTGAGCCTAATTACAAAATTATATGGGGTTTTTTAGCTATTCGTCTTTAGTCAATATTTTTAAAAATTATCATTGTTTTTTCTTTTTCAGTACATCTAATCTACACACACTTGAAAAGTACAACAATGACAAAAAAAAAAAAATGAATTTTAAAAAGTAACTTAATATTAAAAATTAACCTAATTGAATCGTATTTTGACTTTTTGATATTTATGAATGCCTTTTTTAATTGATTTTTTAGATTTTTTATAATTTGTATGCTTTTAAGAGAGAGTTGAATTACATTATTCAAAAAGTTAAATTAAATTTAAAAAATTTAAAAAAAAATCACTAAAGACAAAGAACTTCGGAGCACGAACCAATATATTTTTTAGTAAGAAAACGAGCTATAAAATATAAATAAAGGCAAATGATAAAGAGTGCGTTAGGAGCACTTGTTGAAGAAGTAATGAATGATGTTCTTCAGCATTACCAGTTATTAAGTCAATGTATTATTTTTTGATACTTATTAATGAGTTGTATTTTTCAACTATATACATTTATTATAGCAATAACTACAATGTTATTATCAACATTACCCTTGCTCAAATATTTTTTTTCTAGCTAAATATAATAGAATTTATTCCATTCAAAATATATTTTTTTGTTAAGAACACGTACCAATAGAAAATTTGAAATGTACAATATTATTGGTCTTGTTTTTTGTTTTGCATTATTTTTTGGTTGTTTGTTTGTTTATCTCGACAAAAAAAATCTAAAAAATCTAAAATTATGGCCAAAACCTAAAACAATTCACTAAGCATAAAAAAATAAGTCAAAACCAAAAAATAAATAAATTTTTGGCCACAATTGTATACTTTTTAGATATCTTTTGCTGAGACAAACCACAAATCTAAAAAATGATAAAAACATATCAAATACAAAAAAAAAAAATTGAATAACGACAAAAAATAAATAACATAGATAATTTAAGCCAAATAGTTAAGTGTTATTTTTAATCAAATAAACAAAAAGGAAAAAAAGGAGAAATAAACCATAGTTTTTATTTATCATTTCGAGAAAATTCTTAAGAGATTTCATCAATTTTTTTTAATAAACTGAAAGATTAACAATATTAGAAATAATTTTTTTATTAAATGTCATTGATTTTTATACTGAAAATCTAATAGCTATTTAAGTATGGTGCAATTAACTCAAAGATCATCAAACTCAAATTTTATTATTACGGACACTTGTTAGTAGGGATGGGAACAGGGCAAATCGGGGGCGGATATTGTTGTCACCGCCTCCGATCCCCAAATAGAGACTAGTTTTGCCCTCCACTCCCGTCCCGAATGGCAAACGAATGGAGAACGGATATCCGAAAATGAAAAAAAAAAACTAATATTTTTAATTTTAAAAAATTAAATTAGGAATTATGAGTCTATGACTTTAAAAAAATTTGAAACTATAAAAAAAAAAAAAAAAAGCAAGTCAAACAATATTAAATGCAAGTGTTCTAAACATAGTTAACATAGTCATAAACAATAGTCATCATAGTTACCCAATACAAAAAAATACAAGAGTTCATAAACCATAACAGAGGCTATAAGGAATCAAGAGAAATCAATGGCAAACTATATCCCAGATAGGGACTATTTATGTGAGAAATCATCCTCACAAAATTACAACAACATCAAAGAAAATTGTACCGTATTGCATTAAAAAGAATCAAGAACTACTATCTACATTGCAAAAAAAATCGACAAAAAAATACTACACAGTATAGTTTTGCCTAGGACATATCTTTATCAATACAAAAGTAAAAAAACTTAAAATCAACAAATTCTAAGTCCCTAACATATTTTTAAATAAGGGTTAATTCACGGGGCAAGACGGGGATGGAGGCAGGGCTCGGAGCAGGGATATATGGACTCGCATCCTATTCGTTTTCCAATTTTTTAAAAATCTATTTTCCGAATCTAATTCGATTCATGAAAAAATCACCAAATCTCTAACCTATTCGGAACGAAGACCGGAGCAAAACAAATCAGATCGGACGAAATTGACATCCCAATCGATAACTAAAAGACATGGCACTTATTGTTGCTTTTGCGCATATTGGAAATACAAATCATTTTTGGACATATTTGAAGATTTTGACGGGCTATATGGCCCACGTGCAAATTGTGATAGAGTAAAATCTTGACCGAAAGCTAATGGTCAAATGGAGCTGCTACTCGCTCCCCCAACCGACAAAATAGTGGGTGGGTTTGGGGCATGCTTTATTTTACCAAAAAACCTCTTACATTTCCTTCATTTACTTTGCGTTTCTTTCATTTCCTTTGAGAGGTGTTGGGCTTGGGCTCCATTATATTTTCTTCATTTATTTTTTTTATTTAAAGTGTTTTGTGGTACCAAAATAAATCTCGTGTAAGTTTTTAATTCAGAAAAATATAAAAAACTCACCGTTGATTAAAAATAATATTTAAAGATCTATTGCAAGCTCGGTTATTGAAAAAATTATTTTTTCTTTTTTTGTAAGTGTTCCGTGATACTTAAAATTTTAAGTGCAAATATTTAAATATTTAAGTGTTTCATGGTACTTAAATGTTTTTATTTTTTTCACCTCTTTTTTCGTTTGAACGAGTGACAGTTTTGCAATTATAGGAAAAGGGTTTGGTATTTGTTGAGGAGGAATGTAACTTTTGTCTTGAGGGAGATGTGAGTAGCAATTTACATCGTCAAAACTTGTTTGAACTTGACGAATATATCACGTGACGTAACGCAAAAACAGAACTATTTTCAAAACGAAAAATTGTTCCCTGCTCTTCGACACAGACACGAAATATTCCATTTCTCTTCACCATCAGTGTATAGCTTTAAGACTAAATGTGTGGGTCTTGTATAATATATGCTGCAGAAAAAAAACACTTCGAACAAATAAGCGATGATGTTTCAGAAATACTTAATAATTTTTCTTTCGGTAGAGGAAAAAATATTAGTATTTTCGTGATGCCGTTTGCTATTGGATAATTCAAACAATTTCGCAAGAGAGTTTAAGTTGATCACAATTTAAAATTTTGTTACTTAAAAGTGATCGATGTGGTTTGAACTACATTTGTAAACAATATTTGGACTGGAAGCTGCAGTAATTAGTCACTATAGTTAAATAAATAAATCTGAATAGTTGTGGGTTAAATGAATAAAAATAGTTAGTAAATAAATAAATTAACTCGGCCAACTTTTTAGTAGTCCCAAGAAATGTGTACATTTTTGTTTGGTGTAGCAGCCGACTGTGCAATTGCTATATCTTGGTAGATAAACTTCAACAGGCTCAAACACCTTCAGTGATATGACCAATTTAGCATAAAAATATTGTGTGTTCACGCGAACCTCAGTCCATACGGAATTTTACCCGGACTCTAGTTGAGTAATTTATTAGTGAACAGTGAAATTAGTCCTCTACTAATTAATGAATGTGCACATAGATTGACGACACCTAAATTTACTGCTAAGAGAAGCAGCTGCATGGTTATTGTCAAATATGCATGAATGTAGTAACTTCAATATATATATATATATATATATATATATATATATATAGATATAGAGAGAGAGAGAGAGATAGTAAGTTTGTAATAAGAGATACCTCATTTTATTAAAATGAGCACCTCTTATTTTTTGATCAAATATTAATTATCTGAACCGTTCAATGTGTTTAAAACTTTTCAAGGGTAGCTGCGAGAAATCGGCTCAAAAGAATACCCGTAAGAGCTTGATCCAAACAATTTTCGTAAATACTGACAGGAAGAGTTTTACAAAAAACTGATTGGATCAAGTCCTACCTTATAATATTTTGAACTAGTTAATTGCGAGTATCCTTAAAAACTTACTCTGCGTGTGTGTGTGGAACCTACTAATAATTAGTTCTGAAGATTTCTAGTAACCCTATTTCTAAGTCACTATTTTCACATGTTACTAGATTAATACACTACAGTACTCTACAGGGGGATCACCAGTAGCAGTGGAGTCCTATAATATTTAAAAAATTGGTTGAGTAAACTAAGGATCACCGTTGCTTTATTTTTCTTTTCTCCCTCACTTTTTGTTATTCCCAGATGAGTTGTCACAATTTCTTTTATATGTAGACTCTCAATTGGATCCCTCATTAGATAAGACCCGTAGATCAATCTCTTAACCCCCAAATCCTTGACCGAGAAACTGGTCTTTTCAGTTGCTCTCATTTGTGAAATTTCACATCATCATCTTTCTACGAACTTTCCACAAACATCAATTTTTACTATATGGTGTAATTTGTACTCGTCAATTTTAGATTGGGTTGAAATTAGATTCTTTTTTTTTTTTTTTGCTGTTATCGAATAATTTTCAATTTTGCGCCAAAATATGAATATCTTAATAGATATATATAATTCAGAGATATTTTGCTAATTTTTTAGATTGAAAACTTTTACTAATTTTCAGTGGTTGAGTGGAGAGTTATTGTCGGCGACTGAAAAATATTGCTGGTGGTTGTGGAAGCCAGAGCTTGAGGTGGTGGGTAAAGACCCAAATTTTAAATTGAAGTAATAAATATTATTACACATTAAGGGGATTTAATTATAATTTGTATTTGGATCGCATTTATTGTGTTTATGCATACGTGAGAGAGCACACCCTCATAGTTCCTCATAGAAAGAGTTTCGAAGAGTGGATATATACCCTTCTAATGCTGCTACCCACAAGAAACACAACATACCTTAAGCCTCACATTTTTGTAAATAAACAACACCTTAGACATAGAAAAGGCTATCAAGTAGAATATCTCGACAATACGACTAAAAACGTAAAAGAGCTAAAAGAAAATCTCATATTCTGAATTTTCAAACCCTAGGGCTGCTACCTCCATGACCACCATGGCACCATCAATGCCGCTACCTCCATCGACCTTCTTAAAATTTCCCGACGAATCTTCCTAAACTTTTGCTGATTGTACCCCAAAACTACAGCCTGCATAAAAATCAAGATATTAACCTGCTGATAACGTTGGCCTTGAATAGCAACATTCTTTTGAAAAACTGCACTCTGAAGGGAGGAATAGTTTGAAAGCCAACAATCCCATCCCTAAACTAGTTGGAGCTACCACGCATACCTCACCTTGAAGCAATCAAAATGAAATATTTTTTAGAGTTTAACGTAATTCGTACCTCAACAATTTGGAAATCAACTAACATTATAGACATAAACTGAGTTAAAATGCCCCTCTTAAGATGCCCCCTCTTAACTTTATTTTTTTAATATATATTACTAGTCTCTTAAGAGTGAAATTTTAGTTTTTTATAAATAAAAACTAACGGTTCTTAATGGAAAACTAATGACAAGGAGGTAGTAGTCTAATAATTTCAAAAGGAAGGAGTGATTACATTTTTCAAAACCTCAAGGAATGTCTTTATATTTGTTAGAAACCTCAGAGGAGGTCAATGTAATTTATCCTTTTTGAAAATATATAAAAAATAATAACACAACAATCTTAAAAATTTAGGGGGGGTCATGTGACTCAACGTGCCTATAACTCAGCCCGCTTTTGTCACGAGATATGCTCGATCACATATATCTGTCGAACTTCAACTAACATGAATTTTTTCAAAGCACTTACGTAGTGAGAGGATAAAAGGAAATGATTCAGATCAAATAATTAGAGCCCAAACATGCACAATAATGACCGCTTGTGCACAGGGACAGTGTAGGAATAAATTTTAATTAAACTAATATATTGGGCCCACAATATGATTTGTAAGATACCTATGTAATTTCATTTTTAATGAAAATTTTCATGTCTTTAGGCCTAAACTTCTCCTCCGTTGGGTCCCTAAGTAGACTGTACTTCGATCGATGGCAAGGAGGGCATAACAGTATATAAAGGAAACAGGTCTTCTTTTTATCAGTAATGATATCCAGTTTTTCTATACATACTTTTGGAACAGTACATTCTCCATCTCATAATATTGATTCATTTTGAAAAATCGTATCATTTTTTCAATAAAAAATAATTTATTTTTATCCATAATTCTTTGTTTTCGTCACACCAATTCAGAGATCTTGTTAATTTATTTAAACTGGTGCAAAAAAAATCAAAGAATCATACACAAATGTAGTTTAAATCATGGGACAGGACATGTTAGAGAGAGATTAAAAATTATTTCCACACAGGGCAGAAAATTTGCAAGATCATCAGGTTCTTCAATTGACTGTTGGATCGTTCAAGCTTCACGTCAAAATTCCTGTTCGGGGAATCTAGCTCTGTTTGGCTACTAAGAAATTGTGACAAATTTTTTTTATCGGGAAAGGTGAATTACATATGTTTCAAAGATTGTACAAAACAAGCACAACGAAAAAATAAGGGGCTTTCAGCCAACAGTCCAAAACAAGAAAATTGTAAATACAATTCAGCCCACCTGATAGAAATTTATAGACGGGAGTCCTTTTACCACATGGATTCCAAAAATGACCTTGAATGGACTCCTCTCTTTGCCATCGGTGCTTCCAGTCTCTAGTGACCCACACCCCTCTCTCTCTCTCTCTCCCTCTCTCTGTCTGCTATTGGTGGTTAGAATAGTTATTGATTCTAATTTCTTTTTCATTCCAATTAAAGGTAAAAAAAGACGGAGTTTGGTAGCATGGTGAGTGCAGTGTTGGTAACAATTTTGGTTGGGCTTCTCCCTCTAGATATTAGAGGTAGGAAGAAGAGAAATAAAGTTCACCATATAATTTTATTATGTCTAACAGATAAAGTTCTAATATATAAATCAACAAATAACGTTATTAAGTAATATTATATAATAATGTTATCTAGGGCTTTTTCATATGGCATTATCTATTGCAACAGATAATTTTATTTGATAATGTTATTTTGACAATATTATCAGATAATATTATTTGATACATTATCTCATAATATTATCAAATAATGTTATTGAAGGAGGTAAAACTTAGATAAATGTTATTAAGTTTTTTCTTAAATAACTCAGCCAGTTCGGCAAACAAGTTCTCTCACACACTTGTGTGTGTGCTGATCACGTGAGGGTAAGCCCGACCTGAGAAAGGTGGTTTATATTATAGCCGACTTGAGGAGGGCGGTTTAGTGACCAGTCAACCTGAGGAGGGCGGTTTAGTGACCAGTCAACCTAAGAAGGGTGGTCTATGAGGTTAACGGCCTAAAGAAGGGCGTTCATGAATCTCAAGTCCTAAATGAGAAGGAACTCCAAATGTGTCAAGATAAGATTCTAATCAGATATGGATGATGAATCCAAGGCCAATTTAACTTAAATGAGGAGTTGATGGTTGAATAAAACTCTAACGGTAGAAGATAATATCCTGGATGAAACCAAATCAAATTTATCTCATTAGTAACTAATCAGAAGGCAGTCATACTTCAACTTTGATTGGGAGTCAGAGTCCTAAGAGGATTAGGGAGATTAAGTCATAAAATCTATAAATAAAGGTCTAAATCCATGATGAAAAATACACACCAACTCAAGCACTAATAGAGAGTATTAGCTTGATTTATATATACTCTTGCGAGGTTTGTCTGCCTTAATCATCGGAATGTCTTCCTGCCATAGTGGCGATGGGTTCTTTGACAACTTATTGTCTTGCATGTGATAGGTCACAAGAGAGAAAGTATAATTCCTGTTGGATAAGTGAGATTTTAGTTTTCGCCTTGATTGTGAAAATCACCCCACTTACAATTGACGTTGTCTGTGAAAAAATTAAGATCTCGTGATTGGAACACCATTGAAGGATATACCAAAAGGAAACATTGAGAAAGAGAAGTCAAAATCTCCACTCCCAATTCCCCCCGAGCCGAAAAGTCAGAGAAAATACATTCCAAAGATTCCTCCACCTGGTCTTACGTGGAATCTATCGAAAGAACAAGTTCGAGACCCATCAGAGATGGACCTTCCACCTCCCTATAATTGGCGCTGTTTGTGAAAAACTAAGATCTTATGGCATAAACACCATTAAACGATATACTGAAGGAAAACATTGGGAGGAAAAAGTCAAAATCTCCACCCCCAATACCTCATAAGCCGAAAAGCCAGAGAAAACACATTCAAAAGATTCCTTCGCTGGGTCTTACAGCGAATCTACCCGGAGAATAGGTTCGAGACCCACCACAGGTGTACCTCCCACCGCCTCCACCACCAGCGCTTTCTTTGGCACTAGAGGGTGGGCAACAAGACCTGCCCAACGAAGGGAGGAGATCCCAAACCCGTGATAGGTCACGCTCAAAAACTCAAGAGGAAATGGAGGATAGCGATTGGGAAAGGGTGCGAAGGAAAGATCGTGAACTTGAAGATATGAGGCGCTACCTGCGCTAAATAAAAAGAGAAAACAAAAATCTCCAACGAAAGAGGGACTAAGCATGTTTTGTTGACATAGAACAGGACAGATAATCAAGAATGGCACAAGTCTAGCGCGACGATCAGCGTAACCAAGGCCACGAGAGGCAAGACCACCCACAAGGAGAGCAGTCACTGCCAATCATAGGCGTCCCCAACAATGCCCGAGAAGGGCAGGCTACAACTAGGATACCCCAAGTTCGGCCAAACCTTCCAAATATGAGGAAATGACTAAATCAGCAAGTGGCGACGCATCGAACAAAGGATGATATAACACAAAAAGAATTGTAATGACCGGCGAAATCCCCGTTGTCGGCACAAATTGAAGGGAACGTTACCCAAAAAGTTCACTCTCCCAAAATTTTAGATATATAATTGCAGGAGAGACCCAATGACTCACATCAAAGGGTTCTTATAGGCCATTATAATCCATTCTGGCTATGAGGACCTAGTTTGCAAAGTTTTCCTAATGAGCCTAAGAGAAATGTCCTTGAACTGGTTTCATGCTATTTCTGCACTTTTAATTCATAGCTGGGGACAATTGGCCAAACAATTCATCAAAAGACTTGTTGCAAGCCAAACTTAGAAGAAGTACTTGGATACCCTCCTTGCAATGAGAAAAAGATTCGATGACAGTTTAATTGTAGAAAAATACTCCAAGCTGGAAGACAAGATCAGGAGGGATACCGTTCGGCTAGCCAAAGCCACAAAAACAATGTGGTAAGGGAGGTCGAACGAGGCCAAATTGGGCAGAAAGAGGCCAAAGAAAGAGGCAGTCAAAGTGGCCTTTGCAAAAAAGAGTACAAGCCGTCTGAACCTCAGGCATACAAAGCAATTAGAATAGTGTTCAACACCCCTATATTCAAGATTATTTGGCTACTAAAATTGAACCTTTATAGAGGCGGCCACCAGGTTCGGGAGGAGAGCCCGTGAAAAGAGAGATGAACGGGGAATGGTGCAACTACTGCAGGAATCACAGGAATGTCACAGAAAAATGCAAAGTGTTCAAGAGATTCTTGGAGGGGCTTGTTGAAGTCGGACACCTTAAAACATACATCGCTGAAGAAAGGCAACAACAATAGTGGTTAGCGATAACAAATGAATCAGAATCTTTTGAGGAGAAAGTAATGGCCACCGAAACTATTCACGTGATACATGTCGTGGGGCAATTAACCAATGAGAAGGAAGTTAGAAGACCGAGGCACAAGGCAGGGCATGAGCATTACGTCCAACAACTGGGGCAAAGTTTGATTAGGAGAATTTGCAACAAAATTCGATCCCATTACAGGGTCAATAGAACTTTTTCAGATGAAAGTATGTATATAGATTCCTCTTCTTCTTCTTCATTATCAGAAGTCTGGGCAGAGGATTAGGGCTCAGGTAGTTGTCTATTGGCCAGCATTTTAATTTTCTTCTTTTCTGTTGGATTTGGATACTGTGTTGGATCCAACTCAATGGGCTCTACGGTGGATGTGGGAGGTTAGTCCCTTGACCTAAAGATCTCTCCTAGACGGAGACTGTGACGAGTTCTTTTACTACCAGCAGCCTACAAACACGGAAAAAGGGTTAAGGCAGGAGAATTTGACAGTTAAAATCCAAACTACAAGAAATAGTAAACTCACAGAAGGAGAAGACTCTGTGTTAGGATTGTCCAAAGACTGTGTCATTTCTGAAACATCTTTTGCCTTCACAAAAGGCTGGGTAACTGTTTCAAATGGGGACAAATAAGAAATTTAGTGGCACAATATAAATAGGGCCAAATAGTGTATGGCCGTATATTCACATTATTTAGTGGAATCAATTAATTTCATTTGGCCTGATTTGTAGGCATCTTCTATTTTCCATAATGGAGCATCGGTCTTTCCTACAGTCACTCTTTTTGAAGGAGGTATAGCTCATACATATCATCTCATCTAAAAGTATTTGTTACCAAGTGTGATATAGACTTTCCACTAAGTAGGAGCAACTTTTTCTTTTGCTATTGCACAATCTCAGCAAGCTGTTTTTGCCTGACCTCCTCCATGAGGGAAGGCTTATAAGGATTCTATTTACACTTGAAAAAGTTTTCAAAACAAAGGATGAATATATAAGTATCAGAGAAGGAGGGTATACCTTTGGTTTTCTCCTTAGGGATGACTTTAATTTTTTCAACAGCCTTTTGAAGGGGGTTACTAGTTTTTTCTTCTTCCTCAGGCCTCCACTAGGAAGGGAGGCTAGTTCAGGAGAAATTTGTGACAGAATGGATTTAAGAAGGTGATGGTATTGAACAAAAAGAGTTTGATCCCACTAGTTAGAAAAGACTATTGAGGTATGTAGGACTTCTTCAACTAGATACTAAACAAAAATTTGAACTTTGGACCTAGCTTTTCAGAAGGCCAACTTTCTTTCACCAGCATCTAGGATATGGCATGCTATCAGGAGATCATTGATTGATTCGGAAGGAGACATGAGGCCAACTGTGTCATCCCAAATTGACGGGCAATTTGAGCAGCGTTGTAAAACCTCTACACCACATTTGTTATTGGCTGGGAAAAAGCACATTCCATACAGAAGGTTTCTAGCCGTAAGGAAGCCAACCCATATCCCTTTTTGCTCACAGTGATTGGGATCCAGATTAATTAGTTTAATTTTTAACCAAGAAGGTGCAAGTGTCCTGTTGTAAGGGAGCCAAAATTCAACAGATTGGGCAACAGACATAATATAGAGATGGGAGAAGCATTGGTCAAAGGTATGACTCAAGGGGATTATGTTCATGGGTCTTCTGCTGTGGCAAATCTTGCTTGGTGTTCCTTTCACAGGAAGAGGGCGAAACACAAAAAAGTATGTCGATAGCCAGAATTGGAGGAGCCAAAGGGGCCTGAACATTCTAGCAAATGATTGTCAAGAAGCTCTTTCATTCCTTATTAGGGATGGCAATCTCGTTCGATCCGACTCTCCTCGCTCCGGTCCCTACTCTGAACGGATTGGAAATTCAGAGATTTTTTTTGGGATCGGATCGAATTCAGAGAATAAATTATTTTTTTAAATTGAAAAACGGGTAGGATACGTGTCCATGTATCCCCGCCCCGATCTCCACCTCGTGAATTAACTCTTATTAAAAAATATTTTATGGACTTAGAGTTTGTTGATTTTAGTTTTTTTACTATTATGTTGATAAACGTATGTCCTATGTTGTAATATATTGAAGCAAAACTATATTGTGTAGTATTTTTTTTATCGATTTTTTTACAATGTAGACGATAGTTCTTAATTACTCTTGATGCAATACGATACAATTTTCTTTGCTGCTGTTGTAATTTTGTGAGGATGATTCCTCATATGAATAGTCTCTATCTGGGATACAGTTTGTCATTGATTCCTCTTGATTCCTCATAGCCCCTATTTTGATTTATGAACTCTTGCATTTTTTTTTTGTGTTGACTAACTATGATGACTATGTTAACTATTATTTAGAACTCTTGCATTTAATATTGTTTGATTTGTTTTTTTTTTATAGATCTAAATTTTTTTAGTCATCGACTCATAGTTCCTAATTTAATTTTTTTAATTTAAAAATATTAGTTTTATTTTTAGTTTTTGGATATCTGTTCCCCATTTGGGGATATCTGTTCTCCATTCGGAAATCGGTGCAGGGATGGGAATCGGATAAAGATTCGAGAATCGGACACAGACACAGTAATATTCGTCCCCGATTCGCCCTGTTGTCATCCCTATTCCTTATAAAGGTGTGTAAGAACAATGGGGGTCAAGACTAGCTGACGGCATGAGAGAAGAGCCTTAGCAAGTTCCATGAAATCCTTGGTAATTTTATTAAAGTCAACACATAAAATAAATTTGTTTATCTAGTAAATAAGAAGGACTGTGTTCTCGTCAGAAACAAACTCAGTTCCAATCTTTCGATAGTGGTCCATAAAGAATTTAAAGGTTAATTCTTTCTTCCCTCCGGTGTAGGAGAAGTTGATTTGAGGGCAAGTTAGTTGCGTGTTAGCCTCTTCTCCATGAGGGCAGATGCCAATGAGGAAGCAGACATTTTGCAAAGAATGGAATAACATTCCATAGCAAAACATGAAGGCATTGGTGGAAGGAGACTAGAAAAAGGGGGCATAGCATATGAAAGCACTGTCAATAACAATTGAGCCCTTGCTTAGCATCCAGGCATCATAGATGCCTAGTTCTTTTCAGAAGACACGATGGATAGCGGTTACTCTATTCAGCCAGTGGTCATAGTGTGTGGAGGTAGACAGCCAAAGAAGAAAATGCTTTGCCAGGCTATAATGCCCCTAGTCAGGTTTGATGTGTTTGAAGGGGACGTTACCATCAAAAAGTGGGTAGAACTCGTTAGCATAGCTAGGAACTAGTCCAGCAAAGCAAGTGCCCAGTTCAAAAAGCTTATGTGAGTGCAAGAACCAGACACTGGGATGACGAGATCTTTGTCGATAAGAGCCTAGTTTTCGATAAGGAGCATTTGATCGGTGGATAGCCATAGAGCTTAGAGGTCCATTGGGGAAGGAAGACGAAGGGTGAATACTGAATACAAAGAAAAAGCATAAGAAAAGTCCTAGAGTGAGTTTGGGGAATTTATGAGAAAGGTGATAGTGACATTAAATGAGTCATAATGACTTTGGCTGGGGTCTAATCACATTTAAAAAGGAAAGATTATGCTTAAATATGCAGGAATTAGTGATATATCCAAACTCCAATTTATTTTCCTCAAATCTGGAGTTTGAGGGGGGCATTGTTGGGGGGCAGAAAAAATTTATTATTCATTAAATTTATTTTAGTTGATTGGGCTCTACATGAAGATTTTTGGCAACAGATTAGGAAAAGAGATTTGGGTTTTCAATAAAATAGGAATTTCGTTGAGAGAAAAGGGGAATTATGGTTAATCATCTTTGATCATTATGTGCGTCCTCGAAAGAATTTGTTATGGGTTGCGAGAATTAAGGAAGTACATGGAAATATGGAAAATATTTGTTCACTGTTTTCTTACGTGGTTAAAAGAAATGGTACACATGGCAGCTAGATAACAGCTTTAGGAAGAGAAAATGGGGATAATGTGCTAAAGTTATGAGAGTAGTTCCTAACGACTAGTTGACATTTGGTTTGCTTATAAATACAATCAAAAGACTTATTGAGAAAGTGTCTAGCACCAACAAACATGAACACATTACATATTTGCCATCAAGCTATTTAGCTTTTGTTAATTTCCTTACTTTCGTTAACCTTAGTTAAATTTTTTCAGTGTCACCTCTACTTATCTAAGTAGAAGAAACTTTTTATCATTTAGTTTGCTCATTTTAAGTCGTTTAATGCAATTCAGTTCCTTCAATTATTGTATATGGTTAGATGTTGTTTCCTGAAATTTTGAAGTCCTTTTCATTGAGGCAAGACCCAAATAATCAAGTTTTAGCTTCTCTTGGGCGGTACACAACGTTTGACGAGGTTGGATTTGTGGTGTAATCCGTCGACAACACGTGGAGCTTGTTAGCTCTTGACACGCCCTCTCATTCATCACTTACATGTGTCAACTGTCGCAGTGTTCACACTTTTATCTCACATTCGCATGATCTAAAAGGACCAACAAAAACTTGGCAAGAAAACTTGAACATGATAAAATTTGGCTCGATTTTCTGCCCTAATCATAAACCAAACGAACATTAAAGAGTCAACGGACCTCCCCAAGAAACCTCAGAGCAAGAGTCAATACCCCTACCCTAGAAAACTCGTACGCGATTACTCTTTTGTTGTTACTAGTGATTTTCTTAATTTTTTTTTAATTTCCATTTGATTTTTTTGAATGAATCTAATGTAATTCTCTCTAAAAAGTATGAAAATTACAAAATAAATATAAAAAATAATAACATATATTCAAAAAAATTAAAAAAGTCAAATTACCGAATCAAAGTTAATTGCCTCTTTCATATTAAATGAATTTTTTATAATTTTTTTCACTTTTTAAGTGTATATAGAGTATATGTACTGAATAAACAAACAAGATTAATAACATTTTTTCTCTCTCAGATCTTGTGGGACGAGGTGCACATGTGTTGTGGCCTTAAACGGCACAATTTTGTGCCCCTAAAAAAAAATTCTATTTGTGTGTTTTGTGTGCACAATCTACTAACAAAATTTTATTTTAAAATTTTGAATTTGCGGTTAATTTTGAAATATTCTTTTAAGTCAACGGTAAATTGTTTAAATTTTTTCGAAAATAAAATTCATAAAACAGGATCGAAAGGGGTTCAAATGAGCGGCATTTGTTATATATTTTTTATGTTAAAAGGTCAAAAGTAAAAAGAAATTAAAATATGCTTATTTTGCCACTAGTGCATTAAAAAAAGTGATTAACACTGTTCATTTAAACCACTTTCGGTCGTGATCTCTGAATTTTATTTTTGAAAAAGTTTAAAATTTCACCGTTAACTTAAAAGAATATTTTAAAATTAACCGCACATTCAAAATTTTTAAAATAAAATTTTGTTAACAGTTTATGTGCACAAAATACACAATTTTTTTGAGGGCACAAGGACAATACCATGCACACCTAACCCCTGATCTTATTCCAGCAATCCTTCTTTTCCTTATCCATTCATTCTCAGGGGTATGATTGTAATATGCCAACCCGTATAAAATTTGGACACCAAAAGAGTTGCCCATATTTAATCCACTCATGCCCTTATATGCTTATCCCTGGATAGTTTATCCGGGGTCTAAAAAAACAAAACAAAGCCCGGATTTGTTTTGGCCCGGATTATCTTATCTGGGACTGTGTATATCCGGGAGATTTCACCGGTGACAAACAGGCCCTAAAGACCATGTATTTGGACTTGTTGCAACTTGCAATTCATTAGACGGAAGACTCGTGTTTAGCTGATACATAAATGATAAAAAAATATAATCAAATAGAATCAATTAGGTAATTTTCCTTAACATTTAGATTGATGTATTATAATACCAGATATCCGTAAAGCTAAGGGGTTAGTCTGGTGGTCAACACATGAGATTTAGAGGTGTGCTTTTTTTAGGTCTTAGTTTGAAATTTCTCATGTGCTATAAACTCTTATGAAATTAGTCTAATGTAGGACAAAAGTTCTGACTTTAAATGAGACCCCTGCAAGTGGAGAGTGAGATTAATCTCTCAAAAACTAGTCGACATTAAATTGGGAGTAATCACAAAACTAGCCAAATCGCTCAGCTATCAAAATAAATAAAAAATAACAAATCTCCATACAAAAAATCTAAGAAGTTGATTTAAAAATATAAAAAAAAAAGTACGTAATGGATTACTACCAGTAATCTATTCTAATATATACATGGAGAAGGCTAATCGGTGAGAACAAAATTTTGAGGCTCCGTTACAAAAACAATTTTCAAATTGCCCCCTACAAAGCATAAATTTTTGCAACTTGAACATGAAATAACTAACAAGTGTAAAGTAGTAAAACGACTCAAGCCAACTAGTAATCACTCTTATATTTCAATCCCACATTTTACTCTACACTTCACTTCCATATTTCACATACATACTCCACATATTCAAATACGCATATGCAAAACATTAGAGGACAGAGAACAGAAAACGAGAACAGTATCAAAATGTTGGCCAGATGCCAAAAACCAGAACACCCATAAACAACATTCAAAAAATAAAAAAGAAACAACAGAAGAACAGACAAACCAGCAAAACATAAGAAAATAGCTATGTGTTGTACATGTTTATATAATTATTAAAGTTCTCCCCACACACACACACCCCCATATATATACATACACACACACCCCACTTATTATTTTGTCTGCATTCCCCATGTCTTGCACTTTAACTTGATTTAAAGAAAAGCTAGAAGCCCTGAAGAAAATTATAACTATAAACCTTGAAGGATGGGTCCTATGACTGATAACAAAGACTTGTTTTATATACATACATATATATATATATACATACATACATACATACATACATACATACATACGCACCACTTATTAATTTGTTTGCACTCCTAATGTCTTGCACTTTCACTGTATTAAAAGAACAACTAGGAGTCCTGAAGAAAATTATAACTATAGTCTATATATAAACCGTGAAGCATGGGTCCTATGACTGATGACAAAGACTTGTAAGGAGTAAGAAATCAACGGAAAACAAAACTTTAAGAAAAAGTTGTGAATTTACAACTAAATTAATGCTTAGTGACCTGTCATTTGTTTCATACTCATTTTTCCTCTGCACTCTCCTGAATACGAACTCTCAGACAACAACATAAATCGAAGGAAAAGAGTTCGGTTTTCTTGCCTAGATTTCAGATTATTTTTTTATGACCAATTTAAATATCGTCGAAAGAAATTAGGCCTTTCCGATCCCCAGTTACGGCCTTCCCATGTAGAGTTGTTCAAATTCCTTTAGTCTCTAAGATTGAATTTTGAGTATCAGATGAAATATTGGCCGGCAATATCACTACGAATAAATTTACAATATAACATCTGTATAGATATGTTAGATGTAGGGAATTGTATAATCAAGGGAAGCAAACCTTGGTTTTTATTACAAACTGGAAAGAAACAACACAAAAGAAGCATAATTAACATAGAATGAAACTTTTATCTTCAGGCCTTTTCTCTTTCTATATACCTGTTAATACAACACCCCTAAAGATTGATGAAGCTGCCCTTTTTATCCTTCTCCTCATGCTTATTCAAGATTCACATGGTTCTTCAAGATTGATAAGGTTACACTCTCTCCCTCTCCCCTTCAATAAGGAGGCCGGGCGTGAGTCCAATTGTAGGCATCATGACTAAGTTGCCCACCGTTTGGCAGCAAATTTGGTGTCAAATTGTAAATGGGAAGAGGAGAGGGATCCGGCAAACCATGCTGCTGTTGTCCCCCACCGCTTCCGGTGCCACTGGCCAGTTGTCCCTGTCCATCGCTACCGACATCATCGTCATCCTCTAGAGGCAATCTCTCATAAGTAGCGTTAGAAAACGTGGCAGCAATGACCATGACTGGTCCTGCCGCCACTAGTGAACCAACGACGCTTCCCCCAACCACTTGTCCTTGCCCGCCCGCCAGGTACACTGTCAGGCCAGTGGAACCAGGTGGAGACGGTCCAGGCAGGAAAGTCCCTGTCAGTGACAAAATCTCAAACCTTCCTTGAAGTGCCACCACAGCACCTGGTGCGGCCGGCTGTCTTAGCGTCACGTTGGCGACTGAGCCGCTTCCGCTCAGCACACAAACACCTCGTTGACGTCTCCTGGCGAATTGGGCGATGCTTTCTGCAACATCGCTCCCTCCGGCTATCTCCATCACGTGGCTACGAAGCGCGTTAGGGCTGTCTCTGGTGACGAAAATTGGGGGTTTCGGCTTGTTTTTGGATCCTGGAGGTCGGCCCCTTGGTCTACGCGACCCAGCCTCTACTACCCCGCCCTCGTTCAGCTCATCCCGATTGTCTCTATCTTCCTCTTCTTCCTCATCGTCCTTACCAGAACTTCTGGAAACTTTTTCATTCATGGCGATTTCAAGATCACGCTTGTTCAACATAGGTGAGCTAGTTGCCGGGTCAACACCTGGCATGCCCACCTGGACCCCAGTCCACCACCGGTTAGCCAGCGTTGCGAGCTCAATGAACAAAGCTCAGACTATACAGAAGTGAGAACCCAACAATCGATTGGAATAATCAGCAATTATGGAACAAGGGTTAATACAGTTTCATAGAGAAAAAAAGGATGGAGTGTAGAACTAGAAGAGGAGAATTAGATGCAGTGGTAGCTTATGGAATTAAATAAAGGAAGAGCGAGAGCGAGAGAGAGAGAGAGAGAAGAGGGTGATTTGTAGATTCTATGAACTAAAAACAACACTTAAGTAATCAAAGTTTGCAGAACAAAGAACAGATGCAAACAACAAAAGAGAGAGAGAGAGACAGAGAGAGAGAGAGAGGGGAAAAAAAGAATAAAGCACTCAAAGACTGAACTAATAGTAATACACATATAGTGAAAGGCAGTATATGACAGCCACAATCGGGTCGATTTAGTTTTATATATTTATTGGATGGATGGGGTTTTGTGCTGTGAAATCAGGATCTGGGCTAGGTTTTTTCTCCTCTCTCTCTCTCTACATGTTTGAGGTTCTCTTTCTCTCAAAAGTCTCAACATTTGGTGGAGGGGGTGGTTTCACCGAGGGAAAATTAGGGTTTTATTAATTTGTTTGGTGGGTCTTGTGCGCGTGGGAAAGTGGGGAAGCATGTTCCTGTCTCATGGCCACACAAATCAAACGGAGAGCTGACCTAATACATGAAAGCTACTGATTTTCTTACCTTTATTTTTTTTTTTGGGTCTTTGAGGTAGGATGCTGGTGGGGGTTTATTTAACTAGATTACTCGTAGGAGTATTTAAATTACAGGTTCAAACCTAAGACCTCGCACCTTAAAATAAGATAATATGGTTGCTGGACGGCTGAATCAACTGCTCTGATCTATTAATTTTGTTACTGTTCAGACTAACAAGTGTCATGACCATTAATATATATGTTTAGCATCACATTATCATGTGATGTAACATTTATGTGTAGTTTATTTGCTTATATTTTGTGGGTCCCATTAAGCAATGAGATTGGTTGCTTACAATACTCATCATATAACATTCAGACGTGTTACATTTTACATTACTACATTTTTTTTTTTTTTGCATATTCATAGTTCGTCTCAAAAAATAGTGTTACATAGATAGAAATTAAAAAATTATTGGAACTTATGGCTCATTTGGAGAGGGCCAGAAACTGAACGTAACAGAACAGAGCGAGAGAAGCTAAGCAGAGTAAGGCTTTTTCCCCACCATGGGTTCAATTGTTGTAATTAGGCCGAAGGCCCAATGATTTGGGGGGTGGGGGGTGTTTTTCCCTCCGCAGTACGGTACAATCTAATTAGAGTTGGATTACCTAATTAGAATTGAACTATACGACCTAATTAGAGTTGGATTCTAATTAGATTAGTTTACCTAATTAGAATCGGATTAGAGTTTGAATAGAGTATGACTATAAATACTCTCTATTGTAAAACTCTAAAAATCATATCAACTAATAAATCTCGCTCCACTTCCGTGAATGTGTCCGATTTTTGTGGAACTGCGTAAATCTTGTATTGATCTCTTTACTGTTTCGTATTATATATTGTGTGTGATTGAGTGATTGCACTAATAAGTGTTATCAGAGCTCAGGTTGATTCAATTACACGAAGAACAATAGTGGGGAATACATCTGTGTTGAAGTTCGATTTGATAAAGTTCGATAGAATTGAAATTTTAAACTATGGCAACAGAGGGTAAAGGATCTGCCAGTGTAGCAAGGATTGTTGAAGGCGCTAGGCGATAGGTCCAAGAAACCAGAGCAGATGACCGATGATGATTGAAAAGATCTATAAGCAAAGGCTGTGAGTACGATTCATCTCTGTCTCATAGATGAAGTTACGTATCACGCGATCGGGGATAATTCGCTGGCTAGGGTTCGGGCAAAATTAGAGAGCAGGTATATGTCGAAATATTTGACTAATAAATTATTTCTAAAGAAAAAGTTATTTGGACTGAAAATGGTTGAGGGTTCCGATCTAATTCAGCATATCAATACGTATAATCAAATTGCTAGTGCTTTATTACGAATTGAGGAGAAAGTCGAAGAGGAGGATCAGACTTTAATGTTGATGTCTTCTCTACCGAGTTCTATGAATAATCTCGTTACTACTCTACTTTGGAGGAAAAAAACCCTAGAACTAGAGGAAATTACTGCAGCCCTTCTGGGAATAATCAACACAAGTTACAGACTGAATCAATTCAGGGTGAGAGACTGGTGGTCAAGTACGAGGACTGTGCCAAAAAGATGGACAAAGAAAAATCTGTTGAGCGTGAAAAATCGACAGCAAAGGACGATTTTGAGTTGAAGTGTTTTAGGTGCCATGAACCGGGTCACTTCAAGAAAAATCGTCCAAATAAGGTAAAAGGAGGTAACTGGAAGAAGAAACAGGAAAAGGCAGAGAAGAATAAAGTGGGACCATCAAATAATGCAAACGTTGTGGAGCAGTATGATTCAAATGATGATGATTTACTTTCGGTCTCTGCCAATCCAGATCATCTAGCAGATTCATAAATTCTAGATCTTCTCGGTGTCAAGTCAATCTGCAATTCGGCCCATTACAATATGTTCTTTGGGCATACGGTGTGTATTGTGTATTTATACATATTTGATGCCAGTGTATATGCAATTATGTACAATTTTGCAGTTTGGTTTGATTTGGTTTGGTTTTGGTATACAACATTTGA
This sequence comes from Arctostaphylos glauca, assembly GCA_019985065.2. Taxonomy (NCBI): domain Eukaryota; kingdom Viridiplantae; phylum Streptophyta; class Magnoliopsida; order Ericales; family Ericaceae; genus Arctostaphylos; species Arctostaphylos glauca. The sequence continues at coordinate 7,695,864 of JAHSPW020000007.1, forward strand.
AATAGTATACATAAGAAGCAACTATATCGTGTTTTCACTGGGCTAGAATTGTCTATGTTTGCGATTAGGTTTGGTGTACACTAGCAACAACTATATAGTGTTCTACAATTGTATGTGTTGTGTTCTTGCTGGACAGTAATTTTTCTTGGTCAAATATGATCAGGGGCGGATTTATAGGGTGGCAAGTGGGGTTAAGTGACCCCACTCAATTGTAAAGTACCCCATATAATATATATATTTTTGAGATAATTTGGTAATTTGCCCCACACAAAACACAGCTATTTGTCCTTTCTACTGTGTGTATAAGGCAAAAAAACCTCTTTCTACCGAAAAAGGTCAAAGAAACAACTCTCTGCTAAGGGGCTGTTTGATAACTCATTTTCAGCACTTGAAACTGAATAGGTTAAGTAAAAAAGTATTAAGTCGGTTCGATAACGAAATTTTAAGAAGCTTAATATATTAAGTCTTCAGCAAAAATAAAGCGTAGAAAATTAAGTAGCTATCCCTCTACTTATTCAAAAAGCTGAACACACTCAAAAGAATTTTTTTTAAAAAAAAGTCTGTTTACCACATTGCTGACCACCGCCACTAACCACTACCGGCACCTGCCACTAACCACCACCACCACCACCCGCCACCACCACTACCATCCGCCACCACCATACTGCTGACCATCGGCACTAAACACCACCGACACCGCCACCCACCACCACACTAACACCACCCGCCACCACTACACTGCTGACCATTAGCACTAAGTACCACCGACACCGCCACCCGTCACCACACTAACACCACCCGCCACTAACCACCAACACCACCCGCAACCGCCACTAACCACCATAGTGCTGACCACTGCTATTAACTATCACACTGCTGACCACTACCATCACCAACCACTACCACCACCACACTGTCGACTACTGGCACTAACCGCTACCACCACCACACTAACCACCACAGCCACTAACAGCCGCCGCCACTACCACCACCACCACCACCACCACCACTAACCACCACTGTCACCCTTCAGGATCACATTGTCGACCTTCGTCACCGCCACTAACCACCACACTGCTGACCACCATCGTCATTAGCCACTATCGTCATTCGCCACCACCACACTGCCGACCACTGGCAATAACCACCACCGCTACCACACTAACCACCACCACTCGCCATTAACCACCACCTTCACCCGCCACCCACACCACCATACTGCCGACCACCACTACTAACCACTACACTGTTGACCACCGCCACTAATCATCGCACTGCTAACCACTGTCACTAACCACCACCGCCATCCGACACCACCACACTGCTGACCATTAACACTAACCACTACCGCCACCATACTAACCACCACCACCCGCCACTAACCACCCGCCACTAACCACTATTGTCACCCGCTACCACCACACTGTCGACCACCGCTATTAACCATCACATTACTGACCACCACTACCACTCGTTGCCACCACACTACTGACCACTATCGCTAACCACCATCGCCGCTAACCCCCACTGCCACTAACCACCATCGCCATCTGCCACCACTGTACCAACCATTGCTCCGCCCTTCGACCACCACCACCACGACGCCTACAATATCAGGTGGGGTTTGGTGTGTCGCAAAACCTATTGTGGAATACGTTGAAAAACAAATAAACTTTAAATTTCAACTCTTTGTACAGACTAAACAACTTAATTAATTCAGTGCTTAATTTCAGTACATAACAAACAGCTTTTATACTTAAAAAATTCAGTATTCAGTTTTCAGTACTTAATTTTAAAGTTTTAAATTTTCAGTTTTCAGTTTTATCAAACAACACCTAAGTCAGATACTTGGCAGATTTTATTTTTTTTTTCTTGTTTTATGTTCTCTCCATTGTGTTCACTATCCACAGAAAATACATAAAATAAAAGAAAAAGTAAAATACTAGGAGTTGATGCACCTCCATATGTATCGGGAACCGATCTACAAAAGCTCTAAGTTCCCTCCTTGGGATGTGAACTCTGCATAAATTGTCATGTTGTATTTTTTCAATTATTAACTATTTTAGACGTTTAATTTAATTAGTGAATTTCGTTTTATTAAAATTATAATATTATTTTACGTATTTTACAAAAATATAAAAATTGTTTCAAATATTTTTCCTAGCTTATAGAATTAATATGTAATAAAACCACAAAATAAATATTTTTACGATGCAAATTGTGAAAATTACTTTGCATTTTAATAAAAATCAATTGATGAATAATTTTTTTATACATTTATGATTAGAAAGACAACTTAATTGTTTATTTAATGAATTATTATTTTTTAAATCTTTTTTAAGTAGAAAAAAAAAGTTGTCTATTGTAGTTTTAAATTAATATGTAAACAATAGGAGTACTTCACATTTATCTTTTTATTAAAAAATCATTATGTAATTTTAATTAAAATTTTGACCCCACTGCCTAATATTTATGCATCTGCCTCTGAATATGATGGGCGTTAGCTATACACCAGTAGTCTCTGTGTTTGTGTTGGTATACACTAGCAGCAGCTATATTTGCTAGATTTGTGCGTATGAGAGTGTGTGTGTTGGGCAATGATCTATTTGTTCTATGTTCTGTAGGTAAACAAGAGTACGTTCTGTTGGTTTAGGAAATACTATTGGTTTGGGCAGTATTTTTACTTTGTAGTATTCTTTGCTGTAGAATGCCAAAATGTTGGATGGGCAATGATATTTTTTCTGACTCCGAGTAAGTAATTCGGTGGGTATTTCTACTTTCACGGGCTATGATGTTATTACAGTTTCATGTGAATAAATTGGACGCGTTGCATCCTTACATATCAGAGCCCATGTTGCTTCCTTTTTAAACAATTTGGAAGAGGTAAATCATTAATTAATCACTTCATAGATAATTGAAATATATAAAATAAGAATCTAAGGGGGGGACTATCTGAAGAAAATAAGGAAAATTGGTCTTTTGCCTCGATCCTCTATAACACGAGAGGGATCCTTTAGTGCGCCTCATTCAGGAATGGTTGAGGTCGGATTTCTTCGGCATTCATTCTGTATTGCACGTGGATAAGCAGTGGAGGCTTTAGGTCTTGTTTTGGGAGTTCGGTCTGTTTTCTGCTATGGTGTTCAGAAGGTGGGAGTCTTTATTTTGGGATCCTGGTAGTAGATTTTAGTAGGAGTAGGAGTTACTTTATATTTCCTTGGCTTAGTTGGTTTCTCACCAACTCAGCAATTGCTTTCCACGTGTACCCCTACTATCATTTCTAATACAATTTCTTTGCTCTTCAAAAAAAAAAAGAATCTCAGTTTCTCGAAGGTTAATTTTGAATTTTAAAAGAGTTTATATTCTCAACATCTCTCCTAAACAGTAGTATTTTGAAATTGACAACCCAATGGAAAACAAAAAGAATCCAAACACCCCCTCATTGGACCACTTTGTAAATGTTTCTAAATTGCTCATCAGATCGAACTCAAGACCTTACACCACAAAATATAATATTGTTTATATTTACTAATTGGCATATTTTCGAAAGTAGTACCCGTCATGTAATGCATCATATAGTATCGTTTTGATGTAAAATACTTATATGTGATTTGGTCACATATATCTTGTGGTCCTATTAAGCTACGAGAATGATGTTATGTACAGTGTCACATTACAGGCATTTAAGTATATATTATGTACACCAATACGCGGTATTATCTTGAAAAATTATACTTTCACTCAGGGCTGATCCTGAGTACAAACCTAGAAAGTCACCGCTTTGGACCCCCAAAAAATTCTTAAAATAGGAGTCCCCAAACATTTAGGTCTATTTAATATATTTTTTAGTTTTAAGTTTGTCTTTATATAAAATAGGCCCAATTTCTTAAGGATCCAAACAAGTCTTGTAACAATATTGCAATAATTAAGAAGTCGAGGTTTATTTGAAAGCAAGGATTTATGCTGCTCTTTGTCTACATTTCAAAACTTTTTATCTTGATAAATAACCATGGTATCAAGAAGAAGGAATACCGATAATAATGTAAAGGAAATTATAAAGAAGACTATTATTCTTGGAATTCTATTTAAGTATACAATTTCTTAGGTTTTTTCGGTTTGTTTACAAAACTTACGAACTCTTTAATTTCTTAGGGCCCTAATTGAAAAGTTCGCTTTGAGCCCTCCGAAATTTTAGAGCAAGCCCAACAAACTCTCTAAATAGGCAGTTTTAGGTATTTTAGTTAGCCAAGTCTTAAAAGTAAAGCTCCAAAAACTCAACCAAAAAAAAAGCTATTTTAATTTTATGAATAGTACCTAGCTATTATGACACATGGTGTCATAATTTTTTATTATTTTTTCTCTCTTCCATCCCACTCAACAAGTTTTGGAAGGATGATTTTAATGAAAAAGACAAAAGAAAATAAGTATAAAAAAAGACATTTTAATGATTGATTGATAAAATAGATGAGATTGTTAAAGTATTGAAAAGAAAGAAAGCTATCTAAACAAAAAATATGAACTATTCGTGGATTAATTTGACTATTTCTTCTTGGACTTGCTCTTAGAGCCGGCAATGCTTTCACTATTGTGCTTTGAACAACTTTTTTAAGATAACTTTTAAATTAAAACTCGCTCTCCCTAAACATACATGTAAAATGTGGAGGTTAGTTTTTTTCTCTAGAACTAGCAGAAAGTGCCCTTTTTGCATCATTTCAATGGTTTTTCTTTCTAACTTGTGGCTCAAATGTCCAAATTACCCGCTCGATGCTATCATGACTAAATGTGCAAACTAGATGGCCTATGTGTTTCTGCCCCATCATGCTTTGACCATCTGGGCGGACCTAAAATATTAGGACCGGGGTCCGGGTCTCTCTAAAAATTTAAAAAAAATTTAGGACTTACATATAAATTTTGAAAACTATAAACAAAATTATATTTTAGCCACTCCAAATTATATTCAGCCCCCTTCTTTTCTAAAGAAAAAAAATCTCAACCTCCAAAAGTTTAAATTCCGATTCCGCCCTTGTCTACCAATATTTTTAGGCCTTCTAATCCACTCTTCATCCCACTAAGCATTTTTGCTTTTCTGATTTAAGTTGGCTACATCTGGCGACGACCAAACCCTCTCTATGGGCGGACAAGAGGAATCAAAGGCCCAAAATTCAAAAATACTTCCATTTTTTCTCGAACGTATTCTTCTACTTCATAAGTTCTTCGGCTTTTTACTCCTGAAGATCGTGTTCAACATTGTTTATTCTGGTTTTTGGTGTATTCTTTGGCGCCTAATTTGTTGTTCATATTTAGTTTTTCTTTTTCCTAAGCAAAAGGAATACATATCAATCAAAGTAATGGGTTACAACTTATGAAGTACGGATACTCTGAAACTGGTCACATACGCATATGAGATATTTCTACGATACTGATAGTCACCCGATACACCCCGACACATATCGGATACACCAAACAAGTATCTAACATTAAAACTAAATAAGTTCCTGAATACGTTTCGGATATGCGGTGGATAATTCTAGATACAGCGGGAGATACATTTGATTCACTTGAGGATGAGACGGTATACTTGTAATTGCTAGTATTTTCCTTGATAAGCCGGATATGGAAACCGTGATAGTCACCGATTAAGGCGAAGGGAATGCAATTGAATTTTTTTTTTAAATCAAAAATGGAATTGAATGTTGAAATTGATATGAGTAGAAATTAGCAAGAATTGATACATTTTGGTTTAAACTTTTGGCATGTATTGAATTATTTGTAGTATTTTTTTGTCGCTTTATTTTTATTTTAAATGTCTTTTGAAAATTGATTTTGTGTTAAATACTTGGTATAATGTTATTAGCAATTCAACTACTCTTCTATTTTTTTAGCTCTTTTGTATGCATAGTACATGACTGATAATTATATAAATAATTTTTATACCCTGATGTATTCGAAGTCTATTTTTTTAGATTTTGCCCGTACCGCCGTATCTATATCATATCTATATTCCATATTGATATCTGAGCTTCTTAGGTTACAATGATTAGGCGGGCCTCAAGACGAGATACTTGCTTGAATCACTGAAGACAAAATAAGTTGGCAAGATACAAACAAAATACATAACGAAAACAAGCCACAGTTATCGAATATAAACACCCTGCAAACAAAACTGATGGTTTCCACTCCTCGGTCTGCTTTTGAGTTGAACCACGTCTGCTAATGAGGAGGGTCTCCTGCTTGATGGTGAGCTGCAACCTTGTTCCTTCAGTCCTTCCCCAATTCATACAATTATTCCTATTTAGTTCTTTTTATGTTATTAGTTTTGTATCGAATATTGATGCACTATTGGTTCGTCGTGATGAATTCATTCGCTTGATAGCTTCAAACCTTTTGACGGTGGTTTTGTCTTTTATTTGTAGATGTTCTACTTTGTCGGTGGAGATGACACCTGTATATATTATTCTATTTTACTTCAATTATTGGGTACACTGTGGAGATACATGCATGAAGGAAGTAAAACTTAAATATATAATATTTTAGTTTTTCCGAGATAAATTATTGAATATGAATGATATGTTCGGTAAGAGTATGGTCTTACTCACGAGAGTAATACTGAGATCTCAGACAATCTGAGAAAGGCGATTGGTAGTTCAGCCGATATGAGAAAGACGATTATGTTGAGCTGTTATAAGGATGAGACAGAACCCAATTATATCGAGATGGGTTCTAATCAGATAAGGGAGAATAGTCCTATACCAATTCAACTTAGAATGGGAAATTTGAATTTGAATGAAACTCTCACATAGAGGATAAGCCTCTGACGAGTTCAGATCAAATTTATCTTGTTAGTGGCAAATAAAAAATACTTGTAATCTGTTTCTAATTAGGAATTAGAGACCATGTATAACATACATTGATGGATCAAAAAGTCTACAAAGTGAGATCTACAATCATGGTGAAAGGTACACAGTAAGTAGTGATTGCATACACAAAATGGAGTGCTCCATGTGATCCAAGTTCTGACTTAACCATAGGAGTGTCCTCTTGTCACAACTCTCCAGGGAGGGTCTTTTAACGGTTTATTATTTTGTAGGAATTAGGATTTCAAGTGAATCGCAACGCTAGCATGATCAACCATAGCTGGGGTCTTTAAGTTTGCAGGTATGAATTTTTTATCCACTTATAATTGGCGTCATTTGTGAGAAAGTTAAAATCTCATGGCAAGAACAATAAAAGATGAGATTTGGGGCAAACCAATGATATGCTCGTATCTAAATCCCCAAAGAAAGGAGAAAACTTTCCAGAGATAGAAACTCGAAGTCACAAGTAATGCCCGAATTCGGAAGGGGATATAGAAAGGAATCCGTGATGAATAGGAAAAGAATTCCACTATATTCAATTACCAAACAAATGCACTCGATGACTTATAAATATGAGATTACGAAGCAAAATCAGGTATGCTGTCGATTACAAGTACAATCACTATTATGCTTAAATCTCACATGTTCCAACTTACGCATTGGAGTGCCTTCTAGTTGGTAACGACCAGGTGGCATTTACCAATTGTTCCCTGCACAGGCTGCAGGTGCAATTTGGATCTAGAAGACGAATCAAATCAGATTAGCCGATCTTCACAACCCCACACGTAAGCACAGTGACCAATCTCCTTTCCACTTCAATCTAGTGGTTCATACATTGAACCTTCTTCTGGAAAATGCTGTGGGTTCGAGGTTAATTAGAGGTACCAAAGTGGGACAATACTATGATTATATTACATCTTCAATTCGCAGATAATATTACAACTTTTTGCAAGAATAATGTTGGCGATGTGATGTCCATTAAAAGAATTCTAAATTCTTACAATTGAAGTCTAGGCTTAAGATAAATTTCTCCAAGTCTATAATATGTGGCGCTAGAATTTCTAATGAAACTCTAGGGAAGTTAGCTCAAGTTCTAGGATGCCGAATAAAAAAAATTTCAATCAAATACATGAGCCTTCCTTCGGGTGCCAACCCTAGGAAGTCTAAGATGTGGCAGCCTGTGGTGGACAGAATTAAAGCCAAGCTAGCCAATTTGAAGAAAATGTTTTTATCATATGCTGGCAAATCTACTCTCTCATCCTTGCCTCTTTATTATGTGTCAATTGTTTAGAATCCCTGTTGGTGTGGCAAACTATATTGAAAAGTTGCAGGGGGAGTTCTTTTGGGGAGATGTACATGGGAAGAAGAAACAACATATAATCAAATTGGATAAGATTGCAAAGAGAAAAGAGTATGGGGGCCTAGGTATATATCAAGAGAATCCATGAAGTTAATCAAGCTCTGCTTGTCTGATGGTGGTGAAGGTTCAGTTAGGAAAAGGAAATGTGGTTCAAAATAATCTCAAGGAAGTATGGTTTGGATGTTATGAAATGGATTCCTAAGTTGTCGGTCTCTAGTTCTATATCTATGGCATGGAAAGATATGTGCTTAGTACGTAGGTGCTCAGCATTCCTTCCTGTCTCTTATTATCAAGGAGGGCTTCTATATCAAAGTGCATTTTGGCAATGCTACATTGTTCTGGACCCACAAATGGTTGGGTGACGAAGTCCTAAAAGATCTATTCCCAAGGCTATTTTCATTGTCTTACCAAAAATAGGCCTTCATCTTTGATGTTTATGCAAATTGCAGTTTGTTGAGATTTGAAGTTTACAAGGAAGTTATTTGAATGGGAAAGTCAGTAGCTATAGGAGTTGTTGGCAAGGCTACAGAGTGTGTTGTTGGTGGGGAACGAAAGGGATATCTTGTTGTGGAAGTAGAATTTTGGTCACGAATTTTCAGTGAAGTCATTATACATCAGATGGAAAATTTGAAACTTCAATTGTGATTTTGTATTATCTCTAAGTGTGGAAAAATCTATGCCACGTTGAATCTCCTCAATGCCTCCTTTCACATTGCCTCTTCTCATGAAATATATGGTGTACTATCCTCAAATGGTGGAACTTGGAATGGTGTTGTCCTTGCTCAATCATGAGCTTTTGGAGTGGTGGTCTTTTGCTCATTATCATAATCTGGAAAAGCATGCATGGTTAGTATATTTCTATGCCACAATCTGGTCAATATGGAAAGCTAGAAATGATGTTGTCTTCAAGCAAATTAGCAGGAATGAGGAAGCCATTGGGGATCTGGTTAAATTTAGAGGCTATTTGAACCAAGTGTAAATTTTGATATTTCTATGTACTCTGTGGATGACTATCAAAGGTGCCTAGATGGAATGTCGAAGCTCAATGTGAAACGGTTGAGGGAGAGTCATAATCGTGTCCTTTTTCGGGTTTCATGGGGCAGTTAGATATTGTATTAAGGGTTTTGGGTTAATTTGTCTAGCTATGCCTTGTTTGGTAACACTTCCTGTTTTCTGTTTTCTGTTTTCTATTTTTGTTCCCTAATTTTTGTTTTTGTTTTAAAAAAAAACAAAAATAAAAAACTTGTTTGCGTTAACCTGTTTTTAGTTTGTTATATATATATAAGTATATATAAGTCTTATAATATATATATATATATATATAAGTATATATTATATAATATATATATGCATATATAATATATATAAGTATATGTTATAATATATATATAAGTATACATATATTTATATAAGTATATATGTATGTATATATAAGTGTATAATATATATAAGTATAAGTATATTAGTTATACTATAAGTTATACATAACTTATACATAATTTATAGTATAACTAATATACTTATACTTATATATATTATACACTTATATATACATACAGATCATATACTTATATAAATATATGTATCATGTATATTACTTATATCTAATATACTTATACGTGTGTGTGTGTGTGTGTGTGTGTGTGTGTAAATATACATATAAGTATATACATGTATATAAGTATATATCAAAGTATATATATATATATTTATATAATATACATGTATATAAATATATATCAAAGTATATAAGTACATACTTATATTTAAGTATATAGATACATGTACGTACCTATGTATGTATAAGTATAATATATACATATAATAATGTATATATTATAATATATCTAAGATTATATATATCATATATATATAAGTATATATTATCATATATCTAAGTGTGTGTGTGTGTGTGTATATTATATTAGTATATTATAAGTACGTATATATATGAATATACATGTATATATGTATAATATATAATACATAAGTATAAGTATATGTATATAAATGTATATATGTATAATTATATACGTATATGTATATAATTATACATGTACATTATACATATACATACATATAAAATGTATATACATGCATAATACATGTACATTATACATATACATATATATAAAGTATATACATGTATATATGTATAATTATATACACATATATACATGTATATATACATTATACATATATGTATATACAATTACATATAATTATACATGTACATTATACAATTACATGTATAATTATATACATATATGTATAATGTGTATATTATATATATATATATATATATATGTATCATGTACATGTATTATACACATATATGTATAATGTGTGTGTGTGTGTGTGTGTATATGTGTCATATACATGTATAATTATACATGTACTACATATTCAATTACATATATGTATAGACATATATGTATACATATACATATACACATAGTTCAGTTTTGAAAATAATGAAAACTGTTTTCAATTTTTTGGAAGTAAAACATCAACACAAACATATTTTTTTCTCCAAAAACAGAAAATTTAGAAAATAAAAACAAAAAACAGAAAACGGAATGGTTACCAAACATGACCTTTGTGTTTTGCTTTTTGTTGTCCTTTTTTCTCTTTTTGTAGGTTCTAATATTGGGGACTAGTTTTAAGGTGTGTTGTTTTTTAGAAGGTTGCCTGTTTAGGTCTCGAAGATAGTAGGAGCTTATGGATTCTACAGTCGGGGTTGGTTCTTGTCTGGGTCTTGGTAATTGGATCCAGTGTCGTGCTGTGGTGGGGGTATGCAGGGTTTAGGTGTTGCGGGGGTGTTTATTTTTCAAGCATCTTGGTGGTAAGATAGAAGCACAGATACGGAAAACGAATACGATACGTTACAAATATAACGATACGGCAAAACCTAAAAAAAGTAAGATACGGATACGTTGGGGATACAACCGTAAAAATTAAGTCTTTCTTTATAATTATCGATCATATACTGCGGGGGTTGCGAATATTTCTCCGTCCGAATCACTCCAATGGCCTGTGCAGTGAACAGCCAATTAACGCCAACGGGTTGTTTCCGACCTGATGGAATCAAAGCACAATAATAATTGCATAATAAATAATAACGTCCCTGATTAATAGCTCATGATCTCTCATTTATAAATCATTGAGTGTCCCTATTTGGTAGTATAATCTCTAAGGAATCTTCCTTTATTCGTCGATATCAAATTACAATATTCTTATGCGAGAGAACCTTCCATTTTTGACACATGCCCAAATCCATCTACTATTATATTTGAACTTTCCTATTAGGAAACCATTGCCATTCTAGAAAGTTTTCACTACCTTAACCGAACAGTAGGCCGATAGGTCGGCACTCGGCAAAGCCCGTGTCTTCCTCGTGATAAGCCCATTTGGCTCTCATTGGTCGAAGCCTCACGAAGCCAAAATCGGATCAATGTCATCAAGCCGACCTGTCCAGGGAAGGGTCCGTTCAGCAGTACGTCAGTCCAAGCCCCACGCTGCCAACATGGCCCATGTTCCTCTGCACAATCCAACTTTCATTTAACCAAGGATACTTCCGCCCTATATTTTGGCCCTCCACATATACTACGTATAAAAAGGAGCCAAATAAAATAATTGAATTGTTGAATTGTTAATACTATTATACCAAGCATTCAGCACAAGTGAATTATTTAAAATCATTTAAAGTAGAAAGAAATCGATTGAAAGTACTATCAAATATTTAATACATGTCAAAAGTCTAAACTAATAAGTGATAATTCAAGTTTCACATAAAATTTTATGACGGGTGTTAGTGTAATGATGGTGCTACCACATTAATCTACCTATTAAAAAAATACATGTGTCTCTAATCTATGTCACTGTATCATATATTTATAACTTTATATCTATATTCTAGTCCAGCAGAATGAGAAGAGAGACAGTGTGAGAGAGAGCATCGTTAGAGAGAGAGAGAGAGATTGAACTTGAATTATATTGCGTCTATGGATGAAGATTGAAGATCTCGTGTAGGTCCTTATAGTTTTTAACTTTTTCTACTCTATCGTTGTGAACAAAAGATGTATATACATGTAATTACATTTTTACCCCCATCGTATCCCAAAACTATCCGAACGTATCCCAAAAATATCCACTGCATATCCGAAATGTATTCAAAATTAAGATTACTTAATTTTAATGATGGATACTTATTTGGAGTATCCATTACGTATTAGGCGCGAATCGGTATCCCAAAAGTATCTGGACGTATCTCAAAACTATCCATTGCGTATCCGAAACGTATCTAAAATTAAAATGATTTGATTTTAATGTTGGATACTTATTCGGCGTATCCAATACGTATCGGGCCGCATTGGTATTTGGTAAATATCCAAAACGTATCCAAAATTAATATGATTTAATTTTAATGTTGGATATTTATTCGGCATATCCAATACGTATCAGGCCGTATCGGGAGTGTATCGGCATTTGGTAAGTATCCGATGCACGTACCGAATACATGCGTCATAGGTTGTAAGTTATGTGGGGTCTCCTGCTACAGGGTCTTTTTCTGAGTCTATTGAGTATTGCTCTGTATTTTTGGTTCCCTCTATGAAGGATTGTTGGTGCTCTATTGAACTTTGAGTCAGGAGTTGGTCGTCTTTCATGGCCTTGTACTTATTTAAGATGTGTAGGTTAATCTTCTTCAACTCATCTTATGTTGTGCTGCTGTTATCTGGTTGGGAATGGGAATAATTCTCATGCTGGGTTATGGTTTCCCCTAGTCTGTGTTGTCGGTGATGCTTTTGGGAGAATGTTTTGCTAACTTGGTCGTCTTTATGCTTAAATTTCAAGTGTTGCTGGTATCCTTTGGTGTGCTGTTTTTTCGTTGATCCGATGGCCACATTGCCTCTTTGGTTTCAGTTCAAATGCTTTTTTTTTTTTTGCTAGAAACCATCCGCTTTTGTATGGATAATCATAGTAGAGGTTACAATGATTATCCGGGATTCCATAGTGGAGTAGAATCCCAGTAGTAGCCGAACTATAGACAAAATTAACCAGACATAATATCACATTTTTACCCTAAATAGACTAAATCAGTAGAGGTTTAGCTAAAGAGACTATACCCCCTATTAATTTCTATGGTCCATTACCACACCTTCCAAACACCTGAGAAAGTCTTGAACCGAGTAATGAGCTAGGTTTAGTTTTGTCTTGGTCCATTCAGCCGCTCTCACCTTGATGTTGGTCCATTCAGTTCAAATGCTTGATGGTCTGGTGCTGGATATTATGGTGTTGCTGCAGCTGCTTTGCCCTATATCTGTTGGTTCGCTGCCAAATGAGAAATGCTATTGTGCAATGCCCACTTTCGAAAAGATAAGTGACAAAAGCCTTAATTTAGCACTCTATTTCTTCAGTTATGGAATGCATATATTTGCGTATGTAGTGATATAGAAAGTAAGATGAGAGAGCAATTGCAATTATATCATAAATTTAAAATTCAAATAATTACATGTTTTGTAAGTACAGGAAGCAAGATGGTAGTGTCGTGCTACTGCTATCTATATCCCTGATGTAGAAATATAAACTAACTTCAATGGTATAGAAAGCAAGATATTAGGGGCAAAGTTATCAATTTTGTACCGTCAAGCATACGATTTTTATTACTAACACAATACGTATCAGTACCAGTATATACCGACGTACCGTTTTGCATTTATCATTAAAATTAATATATATTTTTTAGTTAATATTTTTAACAAAAATCATATTTAACATATAAAATAAAACCTCACAACTTAGAAATAAATCACAAAACATAAAAGAAATTAATTTTTATCTTAATTTATCTGTAATTGTCCAAAAAATCATAAATAAATAAAAAATCTAGTACGGTACAACACCGGCCTGAACACGTGAAACACACCAGAACAGACCGGATGGTACAAAAGGTGAACCGATACTGTTAAATGACCAGCACGTATGAGATAAATTACTTTGGTTAGTAGTATACTTTTACAACTAAACTCATGGTTAGTTGAGGAATTCAGACGTCTTACTTTTGCGGTCCATATCCCTGTCTTTGAAGTATAGATATGCATACTATTACAAACTACATACATTGTTTGGGCACCACAACAAAATAATATGAAATAAATAAAAATAATTATAGTACAAGACGGGCAGACCCCCTATTGTATACCTTTCGTTCTACACTTTTTACAGAGGACTATTAATGAAAATAAGCATACGCTAGGTAAAATTATAACCCAAGATAATTTTCGGATGACTTCTCATTATCAAAACGAAAGAACATTTGTTACACTGTATATCTCGAGTTATTCTAATATTTTTGCATACAATATCTTCTACTTTTGCTGAATCTTGCCGTTAGATAATTTTTCCGGAATCAGGGCAAGGAAACAGGAAATTCACAGCATCTCAAGAAAGTAGGAAGAAGCACTGAAAGGGTTGGTTGTCTTGAGGCTAGGCTGCCTTTTACAGGCGAAAGTCCTATACATATATCATCCATAAATTTTGCTACACATGGATGTGACAATGAGGTGGCAGCACACACTTCAAGTTTTCGACCCCTGTGGATTTATTTATGGGTAGATGAATAAATACAAAGAATGAGAGATAGCCGTATAAAACTATGAAGATTGTGCCTGTCGCCGGCTTATTCTCACGTCACTACATTATTTAAGAGTAATTACTTGGATGAATTTGGGATAGCACCCTAATCTACTTTGACCAGGTTCATTTCTCGCCTGCAAAACAGGACAAAATTGTCAGAGGGTCAACCAAAGCCAAAATGCACGCAGAGATAAGAGAGTAAGAGTAAAAGTATAGAGTTCAGTCCCCAGTGTTTCTTCTACGTTGTCTGCTGGTATTTATAGGCAATTGGGATCCTTTGGTTACCATACCCATATGAGTTATTCGTTGGCTGAGCAATAAGCATAGTTAAAGCTGATCATGCTTTCCTAAACAAACTTGTGGGTGTGGGTTTGAGCAAACTCGAATGCTATATCTCTGCAAACTTCTTTTGATTGGTAGACTGGATCTGCCACAATCATTGTTGGTGAGCACGCCCCTTCAATAAGTAGCTGCATTAGGAAGCATGCCCCGTTCAGAAGCTATGGGTGGTGGCCTCATTCGAGACTCCAATGGCAGTTGAATAATGGGATTTTGCAAAAAAATATGGTCCAATCTGCTTTAGCAGCCGAAGGCTTGGCACTCAGAGACCGACTTCACCTTCTCCTTCACAATAATTTCACTACTGTGGAGACTGAAGTTGATGCCATACAGTCATCAAACCCATTTATGATACTGGAAATGAACTGTACCATTTACATGGCATAATTACGGATTGCAGGTAACTGCTCACTCAGTTGGGCATGCCGCCAGTTAAACGCATCATGTGCCAAGGGAACAAATTTTAACACCTACTAGAGATGCCTGCACCAAACAGGATGCATTTTTCATTTATCCTACTATCACGAATTGTGTCAAAACTCAGTTGAGAGACGATTGTAGGGGTGCCCGTTATCCCCCCAATTTGTATGCTTAAATTTCTTGTATCCAGCTCCATTTCACCAAAAAAAAAAAGATCATATAGAAACATAGGACTTCTAATCATTGGGTCCCATATTTAATATACTTATTAGAGTCCTATACCATCATATGGGTTACTCATAAATTATCCAATAAATTTAAACCCAGCAAAATTCACCCTGCAAATCCGGATCTGCTCATACCCGTTTGTGATGGACAAAATTGGCATTGATGTCCATTAGTTGTAGTAATTACGGTTGGTTAATTATATCATGACCAATTTATGAACAGTTTACAATAAAATTGATCATGACGCAGTTTATCGTATCAAGTAACAAATCCCATAGCAATAACTATATCCAAACAGCCAACCAGCCCTTCAAAAATTGTTGATAGATTCGAAAATACAGTGTAGCAAACAAAACTTTTGTGTAGAACTAAAGAACTGTTCAGATTTACATGCCTAAGAGATACCATCCACCAGCAGAAAATAATGACAATATAATTAAGCATAAAAATTGAAAACAAATGGTTAAATTCTGTTTAAATTAGCTGCTACCTGTTAGTCAGAATTCATCAGCCCGGCTTCAAAATTCAACTTTAGCCGTACATGAAATATCTGAAAACCCTGCAAACGGAACATCAATTAGAACATCAATAGAAGGAATTTTCTATTCATTACACAAGCGCATGAACAAAAATATGCTCTCCCGTGTGCTTTTGGCTCGTGTGTGGGCATCAGACGTGCATGGACTTGATCAAGCCCAAGTCTGACTGGAAAGAGTCATTACTAATCTCCATTATCATGCAACCAATGCAACCGGAACAACCAACAGACCTAAAGGAGGTCCTTAAGCAACTCTGTAAGAATATTCCTTTGCATAATTAAGTGCCTAATACATGCCTCAACACAAGCAACCCAAGGAAGATAAGGTATGACACTTACATTTACGTGTTAGTTTATAGTCGTTACCAGATGACTGAATACAAATATCTGAATATATGCTGTTAGATATGCACCGAAATCATAAGCCTGGTTCAACAGGCAATAAACGATGACTCATCCATACCTTCCCAATTTTGAGTTCACTTTTTACATGAACCAAAATCGTCCCTTCGACTACACACTTAGCACCAGCTGTAAGCTCAGTGACATCCCAAGCCACCCCCAAGATGAAGGTTAAGTCCTCATTGAAACTTAGTTGCATGTGTCTTAGTTATTCCACACGGCACACACACACGCAAATGCACACAGGGAGAGAAGGAAAATGCAGCTTGCATAGATGGTTTACCTAATGAAGTAGTATATGGTAAAGAAAGAAACAACAAAATATGCTGCAAGTTTGCACATCCTCTGATTTGATTTCTTCTCAAATACCTATAACAATTACAATGCCACTATTAAAACATGGGCCATTAGCCAAAAACTTATACAAACAAGAATAGAAAATGAAGATAAGAAAGTTGAGCAGAGGAAGTTTATCCACCTTCTTGAACCGATCCATAGTTCCTGACATGATTCCCCTGGATGCATCCATGTCATTTCCCTGATATACAAGTACAATCCATTCAGAAATGAAACAGAATAAACTGGATTTACTTCTTTCCTAAACAGCTGTTTCATTTTCACAACTGCAACCAACTTACCATTCGATCCAACATCCGGTTGTGGCTTTCCACCTCCCCATGTATATCACTCGTTAACTGCCAAGAGATTAATTGTTGCTTTAAAAGATATCTTAGTTTCAGATAATTTCAAGTTTCAGGCCTTAAGCCTCGACAAAAATACTTTAGCTATTGATACAAGGACAAAAAAGCAAACAATATTTACATCATAAACTCATGCCAGCTGGGTTGTATATGCACAAGAAAAATGCAAAATGGCCCCTGTTGTCCCAGCTTTCAGGCTGATTAGCACCTATTAACCCAAGCAAAACCCTTGACCTTACAAGTTTTCCCTCAGATAAAGGAGGAAGTGGATTCTTCCTGGTGTGGAAAATACAGCAGCAACCAAGACAAGGAACCTTTTGGAGAATATTGATTATCGTACATATATTCTGAGATTTCTGCTAAAGTATGTGGATCTAGTGTTTGAAGATGGCCTTGAAGAAGACGTGTGATCCTTTAGGGTCTTGTTTATGTTTGAATTTGGGTAGCCTAAAGCGACTCAGAGAGGGAAATTATATTTAGCAAGGGTTGCACAGAAATGGCAAGGGAAATGACTCCTCATGAATTCTGCAGTTTCAGCTTGCCCAGAAGCATCAATGGATTGTCTCGAGTGGTCTTTTGGATCAAATAGCTAGAGAGAGTGAAGTTCTGAAACCTCCAACTCCTCCGCTTGGCCATTTTTCTCTGAAGGAGTATACGGATCATGTTGCTTCTATGGGATTCATCTTTACGCTCTCTGGGGCACTCAGACAGTGTCTGGAGTTTAGAGAGTTATTATTACCAAAAGGCTTCGATCCGGAAATTGGTGTCAGACTTGGCTGCCAGTGATGACATAGTAACACGTTGAGGCTATCTGTCAGGATGTGCACCCAGGAGAGGGTGCTGCTATTGCTGAGATAGACAAAACCCTGTCTACTCAATCTTTCGCCATTATTATGAGTTTTTGCAGAAACAGAGCAAGAGCAAGCAGACGCACTAATTATGCAATCACAACAGACTTAACTGAGATTAAGAATCAGGTTGAAACCCTGAGGAGTTCTTCGAATTTGCAAAACCAGGTTGGTTTGGTTTCTCAGGAGTAGGCCCTCCTGAGAGGGGATAGGGAATCTCTATTGGCAATCGGTGATGCACAAGCTTTGCAATGCAAGATTTGGATGAACGATTGCCAGCTCCCCAGAATGACTTGGAAATGGAGAGGGGTGACTCTCGACGAGATAGACCATCGTCTTGCCCAAGTATTTTCTCTTCAATCTTCTATCACCCGATGGTCGCCTAAATATAGCTCAGATCTGGAGTTTCTTCAATCGCATAAGGGAATTGGCAATAGAAGATGAGTCCTGATATTGTGACAGCCATGCTTTGCTTAATCGCTATAGGGGTGCACTTCATCTCCTTCGGCAAATACTGGACTCTTTTGCGGGAGGCAAACATGGATAAGGATGGTTCTGAACTTATCTGTTTGCTTCAGTTTTCTTCTTTCTCCTGTACCTACAATTCTTTTGGGCTGTATGTCATGTATAGTTAAGCAGCTTTTCTTTTTTCTTTTTTCTTTTTTCTTTTTTTTTTTTTTTTTTGTGTTCAAGTAGCTAGCATTATTGGTAACTGTCTTTATACATGTGAGCTGAGCTCTTATAGATCTAGCTAACTTCATCAGGATCTTTATGATGCACAGCTAATAAAGAACTTCCCAAGACTCAAGATTTAGGACATGGGGAGTACTGTGATAGGTGTTACCTTTGTGAGATCTATGCTCATAGACCAAAATTTGTCTCCGAGCCCTAAAGTCAAAATAGCACCATACCCTGGAGACAAAAATGGAGAAGGGGAGAGGTTGCAAGTGAAAGCTCTGACAAAGCATCAAACGAATGGTCTGAGATACAAAAAAGAATGGCACCAGCTTCGACTTATTGAATCCAGTGATTAACATCATTGAGAGAGCAACTGCTATACAAAAGTCACCCTTTGGCATCCTGCTTGAAATTTTTTTCCCTCAATTGTTGTTCTCCAAAAGACCCGCACAACATGTGAGATGAAGTCAATTGACCTCTAGCTTTGAATGGAAAAGTGAACCAATCTAGCTACAACCTCAATAAAGGTTACACAGAAAAAAGTCGAGAGAAAGATTTGACATCTCCGACATGATAAAGGAAAACCTAATTTATTTGGTCGTGTGAGGGGCTACGGTCTTTTAATTGTTCTTTATTCTACTTAGTGTTCTAAAAATCAAACTAATCGGCGATTAGTAGGTAGTCGACTTCCCACCAATGCGATTACCCTCAAATCCCCAGAGAAATCGGTTGGTCACTTAGGCGCCGACTAATCGGACCGGCTAATTAGTCGGCCGATGAGAAAAGTAAAATCAAACTAAAAAAAATGACATAGTTTAGCCATTTAGGTAGGGTTTTTACAAGAGCTACAACAATAGTTATAGAACTTATGGTTCATCTTCCAGTGGCTACAATTTCATCCAATGTTCTAAAAATCAGACCGGCCATGGCGATTAGTAGGTAGTTGGCTTCCCACCGATGCGATTACTTCAAAATTTCCAGAAAAATCGGTTGGTCACTTAGGCAAGGACTACACGCCTACTAACTGGCTAATCGCCGACTAATCGGATGTCGTCCGATGAGAAAGGTAAAATCGGCCTAAAGAAAATGATGTAGTTCAATCGTTTAGGTATGGTTATTACAAGAGCTACAAAAATAGTTATAGAACTTATGGTTCATCTTCCAGCGACTATAGTTTCATCAACTTTCGGCGACTACAGTTTCATCAACTTCCAGCGATTACAGAGATCTCGATCGCGTACACCCCCCCCCCCCCCCTCTCTCAAAACAACAAAGCAACATATGCACAAGGATAGATTGTTGACGGTGGTGATGAAGAAGTTGGGCCCAGTTCGAGACTTACATGGGAGGTGGTTGGAGAAGCTATAGGAGCGGATGAAACCCTTCAACCAAAAAGAAATGCTAGAAATGTTGAAGTACGAGAGCTACATGAAGAAAATTTTGAGTTGGAAGACGACACTAAAGAGGGAGAAGATTAAGATTTTGACTTTGAGTCCGATAGAGATCAAGTTTTGGAAGGATATAAAGAGGAAGAGGAGGAGATTAATATTGTTTGAGATTTTATGTGTAATGTGTGACTTATTTTCTTCATTTAGTTTGGAACCTTGGACTTTGAAGGAATATTTATTAAAAAAAAGTAAAAAAACCGACTAATCCTCCTAGGCCGATTAATCTCCGATTACTAGGCCTAGGCGCCAGAAGGTCCCCCGCCACTTGACTAGCGCCTAGCGATTTTTAGAACATTTAGCTTTGTGTTGTACCATTCAGTTTGTGTGACAAGATCATGGTTTTGCTTTTCCTTCCAACAAAAGTTGTTTTCTTGGGTTTGACTTATTGTCAAAAAGGTTTTACTGTTGTGAATACTTTGTAGGCTAGCTTTGAGTCACTTGTTGTTGATGTGTTGGTTGTAAGTTTGCCTATGTTTCAAGCTTTATTGTAAACCTTTTTTTCCCTAATCAAATCTTAATTAAAAGTAGAAGTCAATACATGCTGCTGTTACATACTCTAGTACTCATTGTGATGTAGAAAGAGCAGACACACAGGCATTAGGTATGACTGCACTGAATTCAAAAAACAAAAAAACTATTTTGCTCCACTTAGAGGACAAAACACAGCACAAAAGTACCTCTAGACAATACCAAGCATATATGTAGATGCACAAGAGAACAAGCAGCAGATAACATCTAACATCATCAGTGTTGAAATGAAGGGCCTGTGAAACTCACTCTCTTTAGAAAGCTGACTCTATCTTCGAGGATATTTATAGCGTTGTCATTGGTACGCTCGCCAATTTCTCCAGGGTAAGAGGAAGAGGCACGAATGCCACCTTCCTCAATGTTATCAAAGCCATCAAAGAGTGCAAC
Organism: Arctostaphylos glauca; assembly: GCA_019985065.2. NCBI lineage: Eukaryota > Viridiplantae > Streptophyta > Magnoliopsida > Ericales > Ericaceae > Arctostaphylos > Arctostaphylos glauca. The sequence continues at coordinate 7,717,228 of JAHSPW020000007.1, forward strand.
TTTAGAGGCACGGTAATCCCTGCATAAAGGTTGGCCACACCACGACTTTAGAGAACCAGACAAACAAACAGTAAAAAGGGGAAATTCCCAATTGTGTGTGCCAAAAAAATATATATACATAAAGGGAAATCGCAATACTAAACATAAGCTTCCATATACGCATTACATACAACTGTACATATGCATGGCATGGATAGCATCATAAGAACAGAGAAACCAGCACACTAAGAAAGCAAAGAAGTACACTGCATACTTTACCACCCACCCCCCCCCCCCAAAAAAGAGTTCATGTAAAAGCTATATCATTTCCCACAAAACCAAGGGTACATTGATACACGAGAATAATACTCTCTCCATCCCAAATTGTTCGTGCACTCTTTCCTACTTCAATGTCGTAAAATGCAAGTTCATTTTGAAAACCAAATGTACAACAATCTGTAATAATATTCTTTTACGCCCTTTCCTTTCTCAATTTCAATTGAAAACTTTGAACTTTTTAAAGTGCAATATTTATGGTCAGCTTAAAAAGTGAGTTCCTAAAATATTTATGGTCAGCTTAAAAAGTGAGTTCCTAAAATATTTATGGTCAGCTTAAAAAGTGAGTTCCTAAATAGACAAACAAATTGTGGAGTAGAATTGAATGAAGTGTATACATAAAGGGTAGATTCGACTTATTGAGTTCACTTAAAAAGAATCACTTATTGAGATCTCCCCATCACCCACACTGTTTTTTAGTAGCTCAAACCCTCAGCATAGACCGAATGCTTCATAGGTGTCATCTAGTAATGCCCCTAGGTGCTCATGAGGCCAGGGTGCTTCCTCCTATGTATACACCCAAGCACCAAAAACATTTTCCGATAAGGTGAGTGACTTAAAGTTGAGCAGATATCCTCCTTATACAAGATAGACTTCCAAGGGTGCTTCGCATTTGCTCTTTAGGTGGGCTCCACCCACACGCCAGCAAGTTATGACTGTTATGGAATCACAGAATCACACACTCAGAGACAAAACTTACGTAGATAGGACTTCAAACGCCCAACTACGGAGAGAATGACACTATTTGATTAAAACGAAATGGTGTACAAAACACAGGCTCAACTCTCCCTCATATTGATCTCTCTTATACTCCTTTTCTATCAACATGCGCAATAAACACACACACACACACATGTACATATATGTGTGCCCGTGTACATATATACGCACACATATATTAATGGCTTGCTAAATCAGTAGTTAATTCTTATGTGTGGAGTATAGTAGTGTATTTACTTAGCATAATGATTAAAAAGCAAAATGGAACATAAAAGAGGAAGATGCAGTACAGATGGTTATCAATAACCTGCATGGGCCCATCAAGGAAGCTAGGGCCCGATTGGATGCCGTTTTAGTTTTTGGTGTGTTAAATAAGTGGGGTGTGTTAAATAGTCGAGTGTGTTAAATAAAGTGGGGTGACCCACATTGATGTGATTTTTAAGAAAGGTGTGTTAAATAATAGAGTGATTGGATGGAGGGTTAATTTGGATGTGTTAGACAATGAAAATATGTATTAAACTGTCAAAAGACATTTTAGCCCTTCATCATGGATTTAATGTATTATTTCAAAAACTATGTATATGTATATATACTATACGTATATATAATTTTATAAATACTTATATATATATAATTACATATACGCGTAGTGTGTTTGTGTGTGTGTGCATATATAAGTTATACGTATAGTATATATACTTCTAAATGTAAATATTGTATGGGAAAGGCTAAAGAGACCAACACTTTTTTAGACCAATATTAGACCAATGTCTAATCTCTTGATTCCCGATTAAATTTTAATGATCCGAACCATTCAATGTGTTTAAAACATATTTTTAAGGGTACCCGCGAGAAATCAGCTCAAAATATTATCGGAAAAGGCTTGATCCAAATAGTGATTTATAAAACAGTTCCTGTCAATATTTTGAACCAATGTTTGGATCAAGCCCTTTCTGGTAATATTTTGAGCTGATTTCTCGCGGGTACCCTTAAAAACATGTTTTAAACATATTGAACGGTTCGGATCATTAAGATTTAATCGGAAATCAAGAGTTTAGCCATTGGTCTAATATTGGTCTAAAAAAGTGTTGGTCTATGGAGCCATCCCCTATATGTATATATATTTATATAATATGTATAATATATATACTTATAAGTACATACTTATAAATATACTTATATATTATATATATTATAAATATACTTACCTATATATATTATAAGTGTGTGCGTGTGTGTATAATATTATACATATATATATTATAATATATATATTATATATATATTCCTAATATATAATTATACTTATATATTATATATATTTCTAAGATATAAATATATTTGTATGGTATATATATTTCGAATATACATATAAGTATACTTATAAGAGTGTGTGTGCGCGTGTATATATATATATATATACTTATAATATATTTCTGTATAATTATATTATATTTATAAGCATATATTAAAAGGGTGAAGGAGGGATATTTTGGTCATTTTTTAAGCTAAGGTGGGTGTATTAGTTAGCCTTAGGGGGGGAGGGTGCCTTCAAATAAGGGAATGGTTGGTGTGTTAATAAGCCTCATTGCTAATTAACACATATCCAAAAATTTTGCCAATCAACACCTTATGGATGGGGCCCAGCCTTAACTAAAGTATATCTTAACTAAGACACCCCATAAGGTATCATCCAATCAGCCCCCTATGGTGCTAGGCGGGGATAAGGAGTAAGGATTGAAGCCCCCTTAGCTCTGCTAGGCACTAGACAGGGGTTAGCTCTGTAAATGTGTAGAGCCAAGGTGTAGTGTGGTGTAGTAGTAGGCACTTCTAGGCCCCTTCCCGGCTACCTCCGATGGAAAGTTTTTGGCGTTGAACACAAACTTTATATAACTTTGATTTGGTGCAGAAATTCAACAAAAATGATTAGCTTCTATTTTCAAAACTGAAGCAAAACAGACGACAAGAAAAGAAAATTTGGATGTTCTAATGAATGTCGTTTAGGTCTAACTGTATTAAACTCAACACCCCAGTCGCGTTACGTTTCCGTTTAGTCTGTGAGGGATTTGAAGCTTAAATTACCTGTGTAAATCATTGACAGTCGAGTATGCATAAGTCTTTAAAAAAATTTATCTTCATAGTTTTTATGATACTCAGAATCAAAATTATCATTATTTGATGGTGAAATTATTTGTTATATGAAACACATGAGAACAATCATTGAAAAATTATGAATTTTCTACCACCTGATAAACCATCATCATCTATACAAAATGAAGAGGTTGGAATATTCTCAGTCTTAATAGCTTAATAAATGGTTGTGACGACACAGAAGGTCATTGTGACACTCTATAGAGAGGAACATAACTCTGCCTGGAAGACATACTTTTAGAAAGTTCTGGTAGGGAGATGCAGCTAATACGATCAAGGGAAAATCGTATTTCAACATCTCCTTCAAATTTTTGGGTAATTTGATCTATGTCACTAATGATATATGGGCTGAGTTGTGACAACATTTTCGATGGTTCAGGTAGAAGGGAAAGTAACTTCTTCCCACTTGATCAACCTAGGAACAGCAACATTAGTAGTTAAAAGATTGCTCTCTATAACTATAATTTTGCCTGGCTCACTACGTAAAATAGCATTAGGACAGATAGTGTTCATAACTTCCTAGTGAATAAGTTAAATAACTGCAACAGTTTCAGATCCAGGTACGAAATTGTAACATTGAGTCTGAATATGCAAAGATACTGCTTCAAACATGTTCCTGTCAATCAAAGACAAGTTAAGATTTGGATAGACATTAAGATATACAAGTGCATGACAGAGGCCGGTTTTGATAATCCCCATAGGAGAAGATCTCCCATTGTTGCATCTAGCATCCCGAAGGTCTACTTGAATACTTTAATCCAGATAAAGTCAAAGGTTTGAAAGCAACTTGGATCAAACCTATGTGCAAATAAATGTATTTATGCAAATACCTTTGGATGTCCATACTGCATAAAAACTTAAGGATTTGCCCACTTTTATCAAGACATATACATTGCTCTAAAGTCCTAATTACGTGCTTATTGCGGAAATTGAAGATCCCAATATAGTAAATCTTCTTGGACTCTACCGATGGTATTGTCCATTGATTGAGTTGTTGAGACTGTAAATATTCCACAATCTTTTCATTCTTTATAGATACTGTTGGTTTATCAAGCTGTAGAAAATTCATAATTTTTCAATGATTGTTAATTCTCATGTGTTTCATATAGCAGATAATTTACCATCAAATAATGATTATTTTGATTCTGAGTATCATGAAAACTATGCAGATAGAAAAATTTAAAGACTTGTGCATACTCGATTGTCAATGGTTTATAGGTAATTTAAGTCTCACAAGCCTCACAGACTAAACGGCAACCTAACACGACTTGGCTGTCAGACCACCATTGTTGGAATCTCTCCTTCAGAAAAAGGTAACCCACTAGTTAAAAACAATTTTTGATATGCTCAAATATCAGGCAAAAAATGAACACATGATGTCAAATGATTCCCACGCTCAACCCGAGCTCTGATACCACTTATTATAGATCGGGAATCACACACACTCAGAGACAAAACTTACGCAGTTAGGAGTTCAAAAGCCTGACTGTGGAGAGAATAAAACTACTCGATTAGCACAAAATTGAAGGAGTACAAAACGCCAACTATACTCTCTCACACATACTGATCTCTCTACCTGTTTGCTCTCTAATAGACTTGCCACTGATACCCTTCGCTATCTATACAAAACACACATACATATAGCCAGAGGAGATGGCTATTAAAACCAAAAACTAGAAAGGCACAACATGCGTGAGATAATCGGGATATACCCAAATCTAAATTGGGGAAGTGAAAGGAAGGTCAAATGTGGCTCCTCCAATAGCCGTCCTTTACATGGGGAAAAACTACAATAACAATTCCCATAATTGCAGTCCAACATAAGTCACATATCTATCAGCCCTTATTTCAACACTTATAAGAAAACTTTGCCAAAGAATTATGTTTCATTTTGTGCAATATGAATTGTTGCACAGAGGAAATACTTTTTACGTAAAATAATTGTTCAAAAAATAATACATTTCCCTTTTGTTTTCCACAGTTGGTTGACAGTTGAGTAGCATGTTTTTAACCCTTAGTCACCAAAACGAATGGATAAACATGCATGCTCAAGCATTGTATCAAAGTAGATTTGTATCACTTGTTAGCATGCAGCTTGGTGCAAGGACAAGGCTAATAAAGAGAAAGTACATTAGTCATAAGGTGTCGGAAGCTCTACAGACACCAACTATTGAGTGCTGAAATGACAAAAAAAGACTTACGGGATTAGAAACATAATTGTTTTTGGCTTATCAGGTTAAGTATTTTCTTAGAGTTCACTTCTTGTCCAAATAACTAAAATAGGTAAAATATTTGTCCAGAAAACATTTTACATCAAAACCAAAAGAGCCTTGCAGGTTATCTTTTCAGCACTTCATTTCCATTGCCTGTATTTAAGCATCTTCAGATAAGTTTAGTAGCACCAAACAAGGCAAAAGGAAGCCAAAGTTTTGGAAAAATTCTTAAATGTTTCTTATGATCACACTGACCACAGAATAACACATTCTGCTGTAGATAAGATACCAACTACCAAATGCACCCTTCATAAACTTACCAATACATTCTAATGCAACTGCACTTGAAGTAGTAACCATATCTAAAGACCCGAATCACTCCAATTCGGCTTCAAATTAAGTGGAAAGATTACAAGCCAAGATCAAACAATACTTTTGAAAATGGATTATGATTGGGATTGGTTGATCTCAAAGGGTGCATTTAAAAGTGATTGGATCTAGCACCTGAGTCATGGACTCACGCATCTTAGCACAAATTCTCAACAAGATTCAAGATCATTTTTGGTTTGGATTCAAACAATGTGAAGTCTTAATGGTATTAACCCAAATCAGATTCATTCATCCCTTCTCCATTTAGAAAGTTCAAATTGGAAGCATAATGAAGGATATCCAACAAATTGGCGCCAAGACATCCGTTATCTGATAAATGACAACCAATCTCATTGGGAAATGAATGAAAGCCATCCAAAACATCTGCATCGTCGAATCTTTCCTAATATATATGATTCATATTACTCCTCAGATGATTCAAGCTAATTCTTATGACCACTAATTGCGATCTGTTACTTTGAAGCTTGAAAGTGCTTGCCAGCTTTTGCTGTGAATATAAAGTTAAAGCTACTGCTTTTAATAAAGTTGTTTGTCGAGTAGTGTGTATTATTAGTTTGTGTTGTAAAATTCAAATAAAGTAAAAGTAGGAATATTCATGTTGAAGCTACGTGTCTATGTATCCAGTAAAGATACTTGTAAAAGTTATTTGTCTTATACCTTGAAAGTTTCGTGTAAACTTCATAAGGAAGCTTTGTATCTTGCGTGTCTAGTAAGCTTTGTGTCTTTTGTGGATATTGCTTAGCATAATGGCCTTCTTTCTTGCAAATGTAGCAACAATCAGACTTGCGATGGCCTCAGAATTTCTTTTTCTTGAAAGATTTCCATCTTTTTTGCTTACAAAATTTATGAGACTTGTTGGATCTGGAAGAAGGGAATTTCCATCTTTGAAAATATTTAGACTTCCAGAAAGATGGATGGCAAGTGTATTTCTTCTTATCTTTGCATTTGATAGACAAATCTGGACGGTCACATGCTTTGCCAAGAAGTTTTCCTTGCTCTTCCAGGGCTCGGAAGAATTTCTGATGGTTGCATAATTTTTCCAAGGCAAGCAGAACATTTTGATAAATGTTTTCAAGAGAGGTAGTATTCAAGGCCATTCCTTTTGTCTGAAGCAGACGTGAGGTTTCATTTCCCAAAGGCTCAGGAAGGGAATTCAGGAAGGCTTGCTTCAAATTAACATCATCCATTCCATTCAAAAGATAGAAGCGCTGAGACATACGATCATAATGAAGTTCCAGATCTTTTCGTTTGAAGGAACAACATTTCATACTGAGGTATTCTTCACAAACAAACGTTTGGTGGTTTGTATGTTCGCCGAGAAATTCAGTATGCAAAACATCAATGAACTGATTAAGGCTCGGCACCTGCTTGAGTTGTAAATGCCTGTATTCCACAAGAGCAAGATACCACTGTCTGGGTCGACCAAGAAATTTTGCCGTACATTTGGTGATTACAGCATTAAGTGTGGCATTGGGGGCTTGCATTGTAGCTGTGCACCAGCCATGGATTTCATATAGCTTATCCAACCATTTTGAAGGAGACACATTATCAAAGGAAAACCTTGGAATCCCTAGGTATAGGTGCTGGAAGAGGGAAATGTATCAAAGGTAGAAGTGTCGTGGGAAGGAGGGATTTCTGGTTCTGATTCGTCTATTTCCTCAACAATTGGATTTTTAACATTTTCTTCTCGTGTTGGACTTTCTTGGTTCATCATATAGACTTGGGGAAAATCCAAAGAGTCAACAGAATCTGTGTCGGAACTTGTCATAGAAGTTGGCTTTTCAGGCATAGAAGCAAGAGTTTGGAGCATGGTATAGATTGGATTTGTCAGAGGTTTGGGTGATGGAGATGGCGTTGATTGAACCATCAATTGTGTTGATTTATGTTTAAGGTCAGCGGTGGCTGATGAGCAAGAAGTAGGGAGAGGAGCAAAGCTTGGTAAATGACGGGTTGGTTTTTTCTGAGGTTTTGGATATGGCAATCGTGTCGGAGAAGGCTTTTTAAGTGGTGGAGGAGCAGGTATGCAAAAAACTGCAAACAGACCCGAGCAGGGTTCACTTCGTTTAGAGGGGCTATTGTAAAGTGCCTTAGTTACCTGTGCGTCAGTTTCATGGGAAATGCTTCAATCAAGAAAATGACTAAGGATTTTCACACTTGGTGGTCCGGATATGCGGCTCGGTGGAGGAAAGGAATAGCGATGGATTCCTATGGAGCATCCAGGAACAAGCAGATGAAATCGGACGACGAATTCTTGCGTGGTCCAAGGAAATCAAAGGTCCGCCCTTGGCTTTTCAGCCGTAGCTTGCTGCTCGCTTCGGATCGATCTGTGCCTTGATCTCCAGCCATGAATCAAGTGGATTCAACAGATGCAAAAGAAGATGGCGATGGGGATCAGCTTAAGTAATTCATATTTCATATTAATCTAATTATAGTCCGGCCAGGTCAAGAAAGTGATTTTCTGATATGAGCAAGCCAGAAAGGAGAAGCATCCCTTCTTTCCCCTTCGCCCGGCCCGGTGAGGTCCGATGAGATCATCTTTTCGAACGAAGTGAAGTGATAGGAAGAGAAGACTGCAGGCGGGGAGAACTATAGAATACCTGGAATCCCACAGAAAGATTTCTCTTTCTTGCCGACTTCTAAGTTTGGCCCCGTCTCCCTTTGCCAAATAGAGACTGAAACAAGCTTCTATTTATAGGCGTGACCGACTCGCACACGGGCAGCGCTCCCGAAGCGAGAAAGGGGATTGGCTCATCGGCAGCGGGCGCTGCGTCAACAAGGCCTTTTCTTTTAGTTCCTTTATTACTAAACTAATATAATAGGGGTAGGGAGGCTAATAATATAATATACTATTAATTCTTAAATAAAAAATTTTAATTTTAATTAATATTAATATAAATTGAAGTATATATATAACTTAGTATATATATTAAATGAAGTGGAAAGAATGAAGATAGTTGTTATAAAATTGATAGAACCTAAAATGGATGAAACACCAGATAGATGAAGACTAAAAATTGCTAAATGCCTAATTGCACCACTCCTCCTTACCTTCCGCCTGCCGTCCATAGCTAATAGGCTAGCTTCCTTGCTTGCTTTCGCCTAAAGTTTAAGGAAGAAGAAGAACGAACTCAGAATAATTTGGAGGCTATACACCAAATTTTCCTGGGATTGCCCGAACTAGAAAAACCACTGAGTGGGGCTTAAAATGCAGAGGCTAAGATAAAGAAGGATATGCTAGAAGATTTTGCTGAGAAGAGAACAAGTCAAAGGATGACTGTGAACTTTGCTGAGTTTGAAGGGATTGTAATTGAACTTTCAGATGTTTCATTTCAGCATCCTTTTGATGAAAAGCAGCTGAGAAAGTCTGATTGGCCTATGCCATCTGGAGCAACTCATGGTAAACAGATTGAATTTTTTGTTGTAAATCATGGATCATAAGTTCCAAAGAAGATAGCTTCCTTTGGACTGTGGCTTCAAGGGCTTGTTGGGAATGAGCAATTCTTTGAAGTACTTTATTCTGTATTAGAGAATTTGCAGCTTGCCAATTTATGGCAACTTCAGCAGCAAAGACCTTTTGTGTTTCTATCAGGAAGAATAGTAGAGGAATATGAAATTTTGTGTCGGTGAGTGGTTTTTTTCTTATATGTTATGAAGTTCTGGAGGGGGAAAATCTTCTTTAGTCCAAGAAGATGAGTAGGAAAACATGAAACAGTTACTTGGTTGGAAAGAAGGACCTTTTGGAGGTGGAGGTTTGCAAGGAGTGGAAACATGGTTCTTTGGGGATGTTTTAAAGGTGGGATTGAGTTCATAAAAGGAGACACCATCATTTTCAAAGAGACAGTTGTCAAGACAGTCATCACAATCACAAGCATCAAAATATTTGTGGCCTGTTTCTGAATTTCGGAAAAAATAAACTAGGTAGCTAGACGAGTTAAAATATTTGATGGGGGGACTTGTGATAGAATTATCAACAAACATGTTGATTTGTGATAGGAAAATGATGGGATGAGATGAGGATGAATGTGTTTCTTTTGGAAAACTGATCTCCACAGTACCATCTGGCTTAGGATTGGATGACTGAACAGTCGTAGGCTTTTGTTGGGTTTTTTCATAAGTAGTGACCCAAGATTTTGGCAAAAGCCTGAAAAGTTCAGAAAGAGTGATTTGACGAGGGACATGAACACATAAAGCTCGATGGGGGTTATTGACAGTTAAAAATAGAACTTCATCTGTGGAGGAAGGTAAGGAGAGGTCAAGTGCATGATTTTGAAGACAGTAAGCCATTTGGTAGTGAAAAGTAGCGGCATATGTTGGAGTCTGGGAAGCGCCACCAATTTGGACTTGTACCTTTAGAGCAGAGAGCAAATGGGGATCTTCTAAAGGCATGTTAAAATTTGGATAGAACGTAAATACCATTGTTTCAGCATTCAAAGTGGTTTGGACAGTAGCAACACACGCGTGTTGGTAGTTGGTACTGTAAAAACTTGGTATCTAATAAAGCAAGCCTGGAAGTAACTGGTAATCCGTTTCAACCATGAAAAGTTACAACAAGCCGGATTGCACCAAAGTACAGATAAGTAAAATCTTGTTATTGCCATATTCGTGGCAAATCAACGGGAATTTCTAAGGGAAGGAGTTGTTCTGCTTCGGTGGCTGGGATAAAGCACTGATCAAACTTAGAAACTTGAACATACTATTTGACTGAAGTGGGTCTTTTAGTAGAGAACAGTTGGGTAACTGTTTTCTTTACAGAAGTAGTTGGCGTGGTAAAGGCATCATACGGGTTTAAAAAGAGGAACCTTACTATTATTAGGTAGGTATTCGAACTGATAAATATGTAATGTATTGAATTGATTGAATCTGTACATTGAGTCCTATATTTATACAAGGAGAGGAGACCTAATTATGGAAAGAAATCAACCTAATTACAACCTACGATTTACATAATCAGAATCGAATCAGAATCAAGCTAATTATGGTAACACTATATTACATGCTAACACTCCCCCTCAAGTTGGTGCGAAGATATTACTCAAGCCCAACTTGGATGCAATAGTGTGGAAACTCTTGTTGCCGAGTCCTTTTGTGAAAATATCAGCCAGTTGATCTCCAGATCTCACAAAAGGCATACATATTGAACCCTCACTGAGTTTCTCCTTAATGAAGTGTCTGTCAATCTCTATGTGCTTCGTTCTATCATGTTGAACTGGATTATGAGCAATGTTTATGGCAGCTTTATTATCACAGTAGAGTTTCATTGGACCACTATTGCTAAAACCCAAATCACGCAGCAAAGTTTGGAGCCAAAGAAGCTCACAAACACCATGAGCCATGGCTCTGTATTCGGCTTCTGCACTGGACCTAGCAACCACAGATTGTTTTTTACTTCGCCATGTAATCAAATTTCCTCCAAGAAAAGTACAATAGCCCGAAGTCGATCGTCTATCATCCACCGAACCAGCCCAGTCAGCATCAGTGAATGCTTCCAAACGTAAATGACCATGATTAGAGAACAGGATACCTTTTCCAGGAGTAGACTTGAGATACCTCAAGATGCGGTAAACCGCATCAAGATGGACGGTGCAAGGATCATGCATAAACTGACTAACAACCCCCACTGCATAAGAAACATCTGGCCTAGTGTGAGCTAGATAGATCAATTTACCCACGAGTCGCTGGTACCTCTCTCTATCAGTACGCTCTCCCATATCTCCTTTCAGGTGATGATTCGTCTCAATAGGTGAATCTGCAGGCCTGCAACCTAACATACCTGTTTCCTCCAATAGATCGAGAATGTATTTCCGTTGAGAGATAAAAATCCCTTTATCAGACCGTGCTACTTCCATGCCAAGGAAGTACCGCATTGATCCTAGATCCTTGATCTCGAATTCTTGAGCTAAACGAGATTTAAGGGTCTGGATCTCTTTCACATCATTGCCTGTCATTATTATATCATCAACATAAACAATAAGGACAGCAATTGTATCAGTACCTCTCTTTATAAACATTGTGTGATCTGCATGGCTCTGCCTGTACCCGAAGCTGACCATAGCCTTTGAAAATCTGCCAAACCAGGCTCGAGGCGACTGCTTCAAACCATAAAGAGCCTTCTTTAACCTACACACCTTCCCTGCACTAACTGGGGAAGAAAAACCTGGAGGAACATCCATATACACCTCCTCCTCCAAATCACCATGAAGAAAAGCATTCTTCACATCAAACTGCTGAAGTGGCCAATTCAAGATTGCAGCACATGAAAGTAATGTACGCACCGAGTTCATCTTCGCAACTGGTGCGAATGTCTCCTCATAATCAATGCCATACGTTTGCGTAAAACCTCTGGCCACCAATCTCGCTTTATATCTCTCAACTGAACCATCAGCATTATGCTTAACAGTGAAAATCCACTTACAGCCTACAGGTTTCTTTCCTTCCGGAAGATTTACAAGTTCCCAGGTGCCATTCTTTGCCAAAGCTTTCATCTCCTCAACCATAGCCCCTTTCCACTCAGGTATCATAAGTGCTTCCTTCCAATTCTGTGGAACAGTTATAGCAGAAAGAGAAGCAACAAAGGCACGGTACGAAGGAGATAAATGACTATAAGAGACATACTGTGAAATTGGATGTTGAGTACATGATCTGACACCTTTCCGAATAGCAATAGGACGATCATCAAAATGAGAAAAGGATTCATTACCAGATGAATTAGGTGAAGAAGCTGAAGATGATTCTGGAACCGAAGTAGGGTCTGCTGAATGGCAAAGTGGTGGAGCACATGAAGCTTTAGTTCTCCTTTGATACGTTGCCAAGGTGGCAAGCCACTCTCTTGGCAATCTATGCACGTTCTCATCCACTCACCCATCACCATCATGTGGTTGAACATTCTCAGCAGATACCAATTCGTCTTCTTCCTTATTCTCCCCCTCATTACGAGAAGAGGAAGGCAACAAAGACCATGATGACTCCAGAGATTGGAACACCCCTCCTTCCTCTCTTATCTCTTCCGGACTAACACTCTCCCCCTGAAGAGATGAAGGAATATACAAAGACTCTGTTTCCCAAAAAGTAACATCCATGGACACAAAAAACTTCCTAGACTGGGGCTCATAACATTTGTAGCCTTTTTGGGTAGGAGAATACCCAACAAAAACACATTTGTGTGCCTTATGTCCAAGCTTCCCCCCAGAAGGATGAGGAGCATGAACAAAACACACACAGCCAAAAACACGTGGAGGAATAGACGTGGCGTGACAAGTACTAGGTAAACATTCAATGGGTGTTTTGAACTGGAGCACACTAGATGGCATGCGATTAATGAGATATGCAGCAGTTAAAATAGCCTCCCCCAAAAAATATTTAGGAACTTTCATGGTAAACATAAGGGAGCGGGCGACCTCAGCCAGATGGCGATTTTTCCGTTCGGCAACGCCATTCTGAGATGGGGTATCCACGCAGGTTGTTTGGAAAAGAATGCCATGTTCATCAAGGTATGCACGAAAAAATTTATCAATGTACTCAGTACCGTTGTCACTACGGAGAATTTTAATGTTCGTGTCAAATTGAGTGTACACCATCTTATGAAATGATTTGAAACAAGAAAAGACTTCATTTTTTGTCTTGAGCAAATACACCCAAGTAACACGAGAATGACAATCAATAAAAGTGACAAACCATCTATAACCCTTCAATGAAGTAACGGGGGAAGGACCCCAAACGTCAGAATGAATAATCGTAAAAGGAGAATCACTTCTCTTATTAATAGGTGCATAAGATGAGCGTTTGTGTTTAGCAAGTTCACATGCTTCACAAAAAAATTGACTCCTAGGACAAGACTTGACTAAAGTAGGAAAAAGTTTTTCTAAAATCCCAAAAGAAGGATGACCCAATCTACGATGCCACTGGTGCAATAAGGATAAAGATGAACCCGTATCGGCTTGTAAAGCTTGACCACATGCTAATGATGGTTGAGGACAATGTGCATTTTCCAGATAGTATATGCCACCATGTGCTTTACCACTGCCAATCACCTTCCCCGTTTTCAGTTCCTGAAATACACAATGAGTAGGAAAGAAAGTTATGGAGCAATTAGCAGAACGTGTAAAACTACTAACAGAAAGTAAATTTGTGGCAAAATTTGGAATATGTAGAACAGAGGATAGGGAAATGGAGGGAGAATAATGAACAGAACCTTGCCCTGAAATGGCGGAGAATGAGCCATCTGCGATTCTAACTTTATCCTTACCAGAACAAGGGAAGTAGGAGTCAAAAACAGAGGAACAACCTGTCATATGATCTGACGCACCCGAGTCTATAATCCAAGGAGTGGAAGAAGAAGCTGTGAAAGCACTGGACAGTATACCTGAATTAGCAAAATATGATGAAGCCGGAGTGGATGTAGGAGCTGTGGAAGTAGGGGCTACAGTAGATGAAGAATCAGCCCTTGCTGACAGAAGACGCCTGATAGCCTGCAACTCCCCCTGAGAAAGACCCCCATGAGACTCACCATGTGACTGAATCCCAATACTCGGTCCTGGATCAGTCATGGTAACAGCTGCAGACTCTGTGAAGTGAGCTTGGCCATGATAGCGTCCACGGCCACGACCACCACCACCACGACGTCCACCTCCTGTATCACGAGGAGGACGCCCATGTAGTTTCCAACAGGTGTCTCTGGTGTGATTGATCCCATCACAATAATCACATTTACGTAATCCACTAGATCCACTAGGATTTCCAGACTGTACCTTTCCATTCTGTGGAGATCCGAATCCTCGCCCAACACTAGTATGAGGTATAGCAGCTAAAGCAGAACGCTCAGAAGTAGGTGGGGCCAGCATGGCACTTCGCCTACTCTCCTCCTGCTGAACAATGGCATATGCATCCGCCAGGGAGGGAAACGGAACACGACCCAATACCTGCACTCTAATCTGATCATACTCCCTATCAAGGCCAGCCAGGAAGTCATAAACACGCTCTTTATCAATCCGTTTAAGCCACTTAGCAGCATCAACTTCACACGCAGCTTGAAACCCCTGATAAAAATCAAATTCCTGCCATGCTCCACACAACTCAGCATAATATGTAGCAACTGGGCGATTATTTTGCTCCATAGAACGAAGCCTCTTTCTCAGTTCAAAACACTGAGCATCATTACCCTGCTGAGAGTACATATTAGAAACAGTTGTCCAAACCTTGTATGGATTCTCAAGTAACAGAAAAGGATTGCGGATATCAGGTTTCATAGAATTGAACAACCATGTCATAACCAGGGATCGCTGAGCTTTAAACCGTTTAAGTTCCACTGCATCTGTAGGTGGTTTAACAGGACCCTCAACAAACTCTGACAACCCTTTGGACTCAATTGCCAATGTAAAAGATCGTGACCAAAGCATATAATTTGTTCCATCCAATTTAATGGGACAAACATCCACAGGAGCACTATCCAATGCCTTACTAAATTGGCCAAAATTATACTGTGTACCTGAAGCTTCATTCATCCCTAATTTCTGCTCATCAAGATTTTCTCCAGACATAATTCCAATAAATCAATAAATCAGTAAATCAATAAATCAGATACCAGAAGACGAAGAGGACGAAGAGGCCCAAAGAGGCCCAAATCACCACCAACAGATGAAGAGGCCCAACCCGGATGAGGTCCAGAAAGTGGTCCAACCTAGATGAGGCCCAACAACCGAACCTAGATGAGGCCCAACAACCGACGAGGTCCAAATCAGAATCACCAACAACCACCGACGAGGCCCAACCTAGATGAGGTCCAACGAGGCGCCCAAATCAGAATCACCAACAGCCGACGAGGCCCAACCTGGATGAGGTCCAGACCACCGCCAACAGACCACCACCAATAGACGTCGAACAACGAAGAGAACCACTGGAAGTCGGCGGCTGAAAGTAGGCGGATCGTGGACTAACAGACGCTGGAAGAGACAGCGCTGGAAGACGGGGAATCAATCGACGACTGGTGAGGCAACGACGACCGTCAGTGCTAGCAGACCACTCAACGACGACTGGCGAGGCACGACGAACGATAGAGGGGATGAATCGCGTCGACGGGTAAACCCAAGTCGATGCAGGGCTATGCCGTTGGAGGAAACTCAGACAACGGCAGTGGTAAGACCGACGATGGTAGCGGAAGCGATATACAGTAGGTGCTCTGATACCATGATAAATATGTAATGTATTGAATTGATTGAATCTGTACATTGAGTCCTATATTTATACAAGGAGAGGAGACCTAATTATGGAAAGAAATCAACCTAATTACAACCTACGATTTACATAATCAGAATCGAATCAGAATCAAGCTAATTATGGTAACACTATATTACATGCTAACACGAACTCATATAGATACGCAAGATTGGAAGAGGAAGCAAAAGAATTTCTACTAGTTACTTTACAGGATGAAGTAAAAGCACTGTTGGTAGAAAGGTGACTCATTTGAAATAGATAAAAGACCGGATTCTTCTATTCCTCATACATCAAATCTTTTAAATATATAAGCTCTAAAACTTATTTTAGTTATCTAAATTTTGTACATTAAGGGCATATAAACCGAGACATACTGCTTCTCTATAAGCTAAAGAGTCTCGAGGTCCTGTTAGCCCACCAACACAAAATTCTTATCACTAAAATAAAGTATGAAATTTCTGATGTGGAGGATCCTTTGTAGGCAACCACAGAGCATACACTTCAATGCAGAAAGATATAAAAGATTTGAGGTAATATTGGAAAAGAAGTTCCCAATAGAATTTTAAGCTAGAAGCGTCATGGCTCTGATACCAATAATACAATCACGAAGGAGGTACAATCACAAAGAAGGAACAGGATTTAGAGAGAGAGTAAAACAACACACGAAAGAGGTAGTTATTATTTTTGGCATCAGTCTGAACATAAACTAAGGGGAAAGTCTTCTTTTATAGGTGAAGGAGGCACTTCCTTACAGGATACAAAAGACACAGAGCTTACTAGACACATAGGATACAAAGCTTCCTTATGAAGCTTACATGAAACTTCCAAGGTACAAGACAAATAACTTCTACAAGTATCTTTACAAGATACATAGACATGTAGCTTCAACACGAAGATTTCTACTTTTAATTTATTTGAATTTTACAGCACACTCTAATAATACACACTACTCGACAAACAACTTTATTAAAAGCAGTAGCTTTACCTTTATCTTCACGGCAACAGCTAGCAAGCACTGCCAAGCTTCAAAATAACAGGTGACAATTATTGGTGGTAAGAATCAGTCTGAATCATCTGAGGAGTAATCTAAATCAAATCTATTAGGATAGATTCGACGATTCAGATGGTCTAGATGGCTTTCATTCATTTCCCAATGAGATTGGTTGTCATTTATCAGATACCAGATGCCTTGGCGCCAATTTGCTAGATATTCTTCATTATGCTTCCAATTTGAACTTTGTAAATGGAGAAGCGATGAAGGAATCTGATTTGGGTTAATACCATTAAGACTGC
Organism: Arctostaphylos glauca; assembly: GCA_019985065.2. Classification (NCBI taxonomy): domain Eukaryota; kingdom Viridiplantae; phylum Streptophyta; class Magnoliopsida; order Ericales; family Ericaceae; genus Arctostaphylos; species Arctostaphylos glauca. The sequence continues at coordinate 7,734,519 of JAHSPW020000007.1, forward strand.
ACATTGTTTGAGTCCAAACCAAAAATGATCCTGAATCTTGTTGAGAATGTCATCTGTCTTTTCCTTCAGAGAGGAACATTTTATGGTGAGTTTTGTGCCAGGTTATGGAACCATCTAAATTGGGAATAATCCAATTATTGCGAGATGTCCAGAAAGCAAAGGTGAGATGGAGACCCATAGAATACGGAATTTCTCTGAATTTCTTTTGCCAGAAAGCTATGTCACCAAAAAGCAAAAGAAACTTAAGAAATTGAAGACACTTAACTTTGACCTGGTTCAAAGCACACTGGGCCAAATAATGCAACACTATGGTTTTATTGAAGGTAATGCAGATAGTGTAAACATCCACTAAATACTAGAGAAGGAGATAAGCTTCTTTTGGAAAATAAAATATGAATTTTCCACTTAACCTATCAGAGAAACGAAACTGGGTAAGAATTGGATAGGTTGGGTGGAACGGAAGATTGTCTATTGGACCAAAATCAAGACCATATAGCATATAGGTAGACATACAAGTGCTGGAGGTTTTGACACATTTGAACACTTCGGGGTAGGAGAGTTTTTTCTAAGAGGTGACACTGAAGGGCAAAAGGAAGGTTTTTTGGTTCAAAACAGGAGATTATGGGAAAACAACCAGGAGATGTGGTTTTAGAAAGAGTAGTTGTGGGTTTTGAGGACTGGTTGATTTCTTTTTTCAGACAAGACAAAAAATCTGGAAGAACGTTGGTTTTCCCTTTGAGAAGAACAGCATCAAAACTCCAATTTGAAAACCAATTTGCCCAACTGAGTAACTGTGCTTTTGGAAGATGTTTTTGCTTGAACTTCAACATGTTAGGAAAACTCATCATGTTAGTTTCAATTAAAAAGTAATGACCAATTAAATGAAACTCAAACTTTTCAATGTTGCGTCTTATTGCAAGAATCTCCTTGTAAGTAGAGTAGTAATGTAGTTCTGCTAGAGAGAATGTACCACTTTTATATCCACAAATTTTCTGCTTCTGGTTTTGGCATTCTTCAAGGAGAACTGCACTCCAAAACTGATCAGATGCATCTATTTGGAGGATTCTTTTACCATTTGAGGGTATGGTTAATGGTGGAAGATTTTTTGCAATGGTTTTCAGGGCTCTAACAGTTTCTATACACTGGAGAGTCCAAGGAGGAGGATTCTTCTTCAACAGGGAAGAGAGGGTTGTCCGATATCTCACAAGGTTTGAGATGAAGTCAGGCATATAGTTAACAATTCCAAGAAATTGTTGCATCCGTTTGACTGTAACATGTTCATATGGAAAGTGGTCAAGCTAAGAGACTATATGACGCTGGAGAGTGTATTGACCTTTAGAAATGTGCATTCCTAAAAAATCAAGTTTTGTCTAAGCAAAAAGCATCTTTTTCTCGGAAAGCGTGATTCAATGAGATTGAACCAATGGGTGAAAAAATTGTAAGAGGGCAACATGAGATTCAATATCAGGAGAAAACAGCAAAATGTCATCTATGTAGACAAGGGCTGAGGACAGAATGGGAGTAAATACCCGAATCATGACTTTTTGAAACAAAGATGAGGGCTGTTTTTAAGCCAAAGGGCATGACTGACCATTGGAAATAGTGATTTTGGATACAAAAGCCACTTTTGGTCGGTCATCTGGATGAATTCCTAATTGCTAGAAACCTGCCTTTGGGTTAAACTTTAAAAAGATTTGAGTTTTGGGTAAGTTTGCAAAGAGGACACTTCTTCGAGGAAGGGAAAATTTGTTGTCCTGGAGAGAATGGTTTAGAGGCTGGTAATTTATGACCAAATAGGGCTGCAAACGAACCGAGCTGTTCGCGAGCTCGGCTCGGCTCGGCTCGTTCAGTTAACAAGCCGAGCTCGAGCTCGAATTTTAGGCTCGTTTCGTAAATGAGCCGAGCTCGAGTCTCGAAAGCTCGGCTCGGCTCGTAAAAACTCGGCTCGTTTTAGAGGTTCGGCTCGTTTAAAGAGGCTCGTTTAATAAATGATCTTCGTGCAACTCGGCTCGGCTCGGCTCGGCTCGTTTACAAACAAGCCGAGCTCGAGCTCGATTTTTTGGCTCGTTTAGTTAACGAGCCGAGCTCGAGCACTCCAAAGCTCGGCTCGGCTCGTCTCGTTTGCAGCCCTATGACCAAACGAAGTTTTCCTCTTACTTGTTCTGCTCTTTTTGTTCATATAAAATGCTTCACAAGCCCACTGAGAAGTTGTTGGTTCAATTAATCCTTCTGTCTGAAGTTGTTGGACTTCTTGGAGAGCAAGTTGGTAAAGCTTAGGATTCATTCCTTGGTGACTGGCTTTGGTGGGATTAATAGCTTCAGTTTTCTTGAAGGGAAGAGTAATGAAGAAATTTGGGTTTTGCGAAAGAGGATTGGAGCATTTTGAAAGGAATTGAGAGTGAGAGTCTGCACATGAGTTTTGGATCAGGGTGGATCTTATGGTGGAGAAATCTTCAAAAGAGAAAAAGTTTGGCTGAGTGGTCCATGGCAGGAGATAGTTTTTGTATTCAGTCCTTTCTTTAATCACATAACTTTACTCAAGGTTTGGAGAATATCAAATCCTAACAACAAATCTTTTCCTGGAAGATCAGAACCATAAACTTGGTGTTTTATGGTGTCCTGAGAAAAGCTGAATGGCAATTGATTTGCTGATTAAGGTTATGACAAAGGTTTCTCCATTTGCGGCAGTGAAAGGCCTGAAACAAGATTGCCAATGGGACTTGGGTAGGATTGCGGGGTTTAGGATTGAGGCTGTTGCACCAGTATCGAGGAAATCGATTACTGGGATGGATTTGTCATAGTTACCAAGTAAAATCTGGATTTGGGAAGAGGTTGGGATAGGAGGATATTGGAGAATTCAAAGGTTTGGATTTCATTGGGAAAAGGTTTAGATTCATCAGACTCAAAAAAATAGTCTGATTCAGAGGTGGATTCATCAAGGAAGAAGGCTAAAACTGTCTCTGTTGTGGTTTCATGGTCATTTGACAACTCCTCGTCCACATTAAAATTTTTTTTTTTTATAGCCGAGGTATCCGGCCAGCTTCGAGATTACACCCAACCTAATGCCGACTAGTCTTTGTGATGCCCAAACACTTAATTCCTTCCATGGACCTTTAGACCTCTCAAAATCTCTTCACTATACAAACCTACCATCATTAGCCATTACAATTTTTTTTGTAGAATCTCCACCAAAAATATTCTAGTCTCACCTTCTTACATATTAAATCCATCTACTGCATAATGCACCTATGGTGATGATGTGGCCAATCAAATAGCCCACTTTAGGACATATACTAAAATGGGCGGAAGATTTACCTGAAAGTTACTTTTAGCATCTCACCAATAAACAAGTTCATTAACGTACTCCCCACCCCCCCCCCCCCCCCCCCCCCCCCCCCCCCAAACCACAAGAGAGCTACCAAGTTAGGAAAATTTCAGGTTAAGTTACTGTCCATACCTCTATCGCCCTTACTCCTCCAAACTCCCCTTCGTTGGTCACACACAGACGGCCATTAATCTTATGCAAAAAAACATCTCTGTAAAAAAAAAAACTTGATAGGATATGGGTAAGCACGTGGACAACTACCATTTCTTTTCTAAAATGGACAGCCTAGTTTAAATTACTGTAAAAGAAATTCGAGTTGTTCATGTCCTACCGATGTCCAATCAACTTGATTTTTGTAGAGATGTTCTTCCCTAATGGATAAACAAAAATAAATTACGAAGGGGCCCACAAAATGAGAGTTTGGATGTGTAAGGAGGATACAGGTATGGATACGAGCTTGACCTGCAACTTTGAACTGAAACCTGGTGCAACTAGCAACGCTACGTATACCAAGCCAAGTAGGAAAATGAATGGGAAGTATGGTTAACAGCAAAAATATAGGTCAAAGAAACTTCCATCAACCGCAGATTACTCATTTGTTCATTCTAAAGCTCAGGAAGGAGTATGACTTATCTTATTTCATTTTCCACCATTTACGACAATAAGAGACATAAATTGTTTGCAGTGAAAAGAATAACTAATCCACGACAAATTGCTAAAAAAAGACATATACATGGAATTCAACTTACAGTATATTGCCAATGGGATCAAAAGTTGGGGGTAGAAAATTGAGACCACAATTTAGAGACTGCCTGAAAATTTCTATAATTAATCAAACAATATCAGAAATTCCTAATGTCCGAGTATCCAATAGTATTATCTTTTGTCAGTGTATCCTTCAGAAATCTTAGAATTAATTAGCTTGGTTGTTAAAACAAAGGCTGATGTTATTGCTATGGGAGCCTGAAAAATTACAGGGGAATGTTTAATACAATTCTTGTACTAGAAGACTTCTCCACAAATATCCATCCATTCTCCTTTTATTTCACTATACCAACCAAAAAGAAAAAAAGGAAAGTTGTTTCATTTCATTTTATTTTTCTCTCTTCTTGTCAAAGGATAGCACTAGTTTGGTCTCTTAAATTGTCATTGTATTAACTTTTTATTTTCTAAATTACCCTTAAAATACGTTACTAATTACTTTTGAACAACTTTGAACCTCCCAATAATCAAGGCCAAAAAACAAAAAACAATATCTTTCACTATTTACTATAAGTAACTGATAACAGTATAGAATAGATTGATAAACTGCTATTTGCACATGCATCGCGGTACCAATTACACAATTGGGAAAAATAACCTACCAATCCAAAAATACAGGTAACAGCATCGTAATCGCAACAACTCAGTCATGCGTACTTGCAAATACGTAGAGATACGAGAGTATGTATGATTCAATATGCATACAACTGTACAAGTATACACAAACATGTATAGATCGTAATGTATAGGCAGAAACGTGAAAGACGAACCTGCGGTTGCTCATGGCCGGTAAAATTCACCAGATACGTCTTTTATTGCAGCTTGTAAGTATGAATTATATGGAAAGAATCTGAAACAATGGAGATGGCGAACGAAAGTATCGAGATTGCATCAAAATTGAGTGGAAATTGGCCAATTCCAGAATGCCCAAATCCCCAAATTGAGTACAGATCAAGAGAATTCAATTGAGAACCACAAGGGGAACTGACGATTCATCACTAGAAATTTGCACGCTTGCGAAAGAGAGAAGCAACTGTAGTATGAAACCAAACCAATACACGCTCCCAATTTCTGTTTTCTTTCTTTTATTGGGTTAATTACATTTTACGCTTCTAACTATGACTCTTTTCCACATTGCTCCCTTTATTGGTTTTTTACTACAATTTACTCCCTTCAACTATAAAAAGATGACATAATACACAGCTGTTATTTTTTTGTCCAATATTTAACAGTAAAAATTATGTACCATGCACATGTGTCCTTAAAAATACTTATTATAATTAGAATACCCTACAAACACACACAACATTATGTATAATATATAATTTATGGATTAAGTTAGTTGATATTAAGTTTTATTTTATTTTATTTGTGTTGTTTACGTGTTAAATTTATAATATTTGGACATGACTTTATAGCATTAAACCAAACATTGATCCATTTGTTTCTCGATGGACCATTTTTAAGCTTCTCAATATGTTCTATTTTTCGATAACAAAATATCTTTATGTGTAATTATATCTTTTTCTTAATTTTATAATTTTCTTTAAGTTTTACAAATTTTTTAACAAAATTTATAAAGCTGTCCACAAACATTACCTATTTTTCTTTAAATTTTATGAAATTTTATACAATATATTATGAATGAAAAGCAATGAAATTAAATATACTATGTAAAAACTAACATAAGAATGTTTATTATAGTTTTTTGAAAGATCCATAACTAAGCAAACATATGGCGACGTGATATTTTTTATTCATATTTTGTTATAAAATAATATTAACATATTACTAAGTGTTAATGTGATCTTGTTGTTGACTTCATCGATGTGAAGAGCTTCGTTGTTGAAGCGCTTCAAATAGTTCCGCAGCAACTCCTATAGATGTTGCTTGATGTTCAGAAGGTAGGTGTCTGATTGGCGGGGTCGTCGTCGTCCACCGTAGAAATGATTGAGGAACTGATGGCTCAGCTGCTCAAAAGATTGTATCCCGCCAAACTTGAGCTTCCCAAACTAAGCCCAAGGCTGAGCCCCTTAAAGTGGTGGGGAAGGCCTAACATATGATCTTGTCGGGCACTGCATGCAAGACCATAAAAAAGGCCTTGTATGTCTCTAGGTGGTTTAGGGGGTCCCTTAAGCTGTCAAACTGCTCCATTTATGGTGTTCTGAACTTAGGGATAGTGGTTGGGCCATCACTATCTCGGTGAACGACAGTGTTGATTGCGGTATCTGTCCATCAATCCTGATTGGGCCTCTATCCTCCATTTGCTTGAGGACGCTCCCCAGCTTTTCCTGGAGTTCTTTAATCTCTGCCCCTCTGCGCTGTAGACTCTTCTGCTAGTGCCCCCCCATTCGGCATTGGGAGGTCTGCCCCTCCCCCATCCACAAGATAACTATTTGCTTCTTCTTCCAGCGGCCCTTCGCGCGCCCCTACTACTCCCCTTTCACCACAAACACCAGTTGGCTTGACCAATGGCAGTGCTCCAGCCCAGAGTTACTGCACTAGGCTTTGGTTTTGCTCTATTAAGACAGGCACCATCTAGGTGAGGTTGTGCACTTGGGCTTCTAGAGGATTCGCTTCCTGTGGGCGTGGGCCTCTCGATCGTCGTTGCAAGAGGCATTACCTCCTCAGCCACCATCGACAGATGATCTAATGGTCACCATTGCGTCTAGTTAACTAGTTGAATTTGTAAAGCAATAACTATTGTTTCCACAGACGGAACCAAACTAATGATGCCGCAAAATGGTAGACTTGCATCTGACCTGCTAAAGGGCTTCTGCATATAAGTCCAATGATCAGGGTGATTTGTCAGTAATGGACCCTTTGAAGATTAAGTTCACACTGTATATTGTAGATGAAAGCTGTACGAAAAATTTGAGAATAATAAGTGCATACCTTTTCCTCTCCAACCTCTGTCTCTTAATGCCTTTGTGAAAGAGGAGGAAGTGGGAGTTGATCCTCGCCGTAATTCATGACGTGATCCTTGGGCCTACATGATCTGATTTGATTCCTCTCGTGCTATCGGCCATTCGGGGGATGCCGAAGGATCAAGTGCCCTATTAAAGGGATTGTGTGGATTCTTCAATGTGTCTGTAATGCCATGGATCTGGGAAAGCGCGAGCCAAGAGGCCTTGTTGGCCAAGCAAGAGTTTGCTGACTAACCAGCTTTGGTGTGGTTAACCGTCTCGGGCCATATTTGGACTCTTCAATGGTAAATTTAGGCATACAGTAAATTTGAATGCACATAATCATCAGTGGCGGTTAAGATTTTCAATATAAAATCTCAAAATTTCAGTGATTGTTGTTCAAAATTTATTACAATACCGATAAAAAAAAAAAAGAATATTTTTGTGGGGACGTGAAAGGGAAGTGTTTGCGTGAGAAAAAAAATTGAAGGGTTTATTTGAATTTGAGTTCTAAAAGATAATTGATTCAAACATATGAATAAAAACTTAAACATAATTACTAAATTGGACTAAATAATAAATTCCCCCTTGATCTTATCTTTTAAATAAATTAGTAATCATATATATGTATGTATGTATATATAATTTTTAAATTTTCTCCCTCCTAATCTGCTCCTCCAATCTTATCTTCATTATGAAATACAAACTTTACAAATATAGTAGAGGGGCGATAAGCAAAATTTTGCCCTCTAAATGTATGGATAGTACATTTCACTGTTTGATTAATGCATGTTACTTTTTTAATTTTTTTTAATTTTTTTTAATTTTTTTTGGCACTAGATAACCAATCAATCCTCGAAGATAGCCAATGATATTTATTTTTTCTATTTTAAAACTTGTTAATTTTTTTTTCTTCGTTTATGTTTTCTTTCACGAATTCAATACCCAAGAACAAAAATAAAGTTGATGTTATTAATTATTGAGGCTTCGAATAACCATTACTAAATATTATCTTGCTCAATTCAATAAAAATAATAAAAGACAAAATAAAGGTAAAAATATAACTACGAATTCTAGATGAATCAAAAATTAAATAAATATAAAACATTAAATGACACTAGAATTTGATAGTTTTTGTTTTTAGTGAAATTTTTTTTTAAAAAATTCAGAATTTCCATTTGGCTACAATTTTATCTTTTCATCTTTAAGGTACTTCTTAAATTTTTTGAATGAAGTTTATGGTGAAAATTCCAAAGGATTTTGGGTGAATAAATTTGAGATACTGGAAAGTTTCATTCATGCACACCATTATGTCGACCACCCAAAAGTCTTTCTATTGATGCCTCAATTCATCCGTGCAATCAATCAAAAGATCTATCCGTTTTGCAGCTCAAATGACCTTCCAGAGCTTTATAATTCAGTCATATTTCATGATTTTAAGTAATTAAATTTTGAACTGCAACACTAAAATTGTGTCTACAATCTCATCCAATATTCGGATTTTTTGTGAGAGAGAGAGGTTGACGCAATTAAGTTCAACAAGCAGATAAAGATCGGTATTCTTATTGGAGACAGACGTCAGTTGTGATCTTCCAACACCCACGGTGATGCGGGGAATCAGTCTTAAGAGGGATTGTGTATATACATGACTAGTTCAATATTTGTATTTGTTCAAGTTCTGATCTTATATACAGTTTGCACAAGTTCTATTCAAGTAACTTTGATTCGATCTGTAATTTATATTATGTTTTGTTATTTCAATTAATGATCAATTTATGTATTTTTCTCAAATTCTGGGTATGCTTTGAATTAATTTTTCCTACAAATTTAAGCCTGATTCGACTTTGGATTATGATTTTTTGAGTTGCAAAACAGATTTTGATTTTGAAAAACCATGTTGTGTTTAACAAAATGCAAAATGCAGATTAGAAGATGAAGTTTCATGAACCATTTTATTGATGTCAATGTTTTTCCATGGTTTCCAAACAGATTTGAAAACCTTATTTATAGACAAAGAGGAAAGAAACGAAAGCCCAGATTACACCTACTTTCCCGCCTAAACAAAATAGACTATAACAAACTCTAACAAACTAAACCACCAACTGATGAGCTGGACTTGACCCGGATTGTTGACCTGGCAATCCATGACGATCCATTTAATCCAATCACTGATCAGCAAAGGCTTCATCTGTTAGGTGCTGAGGTTCTGTAGCAGAGGAGGAAGAGAGCCGCCGTTCATTATTTTCTGATAGCTCAACAGTGTTCATATGAATTCAAAGTTTTTTTTCAAAGTGGAAAAATAAATTTGAAGTTGACAACCTCGAAGTTCGAAGTTGTCAACCTCGAAGTTCGAAGTTGTTTTCAAAGTTCAAAGTTCGCATTTGAAGTTGGCAGAGAATACAAAATTCAAAGTTGAATGATTTTCACACTCGAAGTTTGGAAAAATCCTTATTTTCATATTCAAAGTTGGTTTGTTGACAATTTTTTGATTTTCCAGCGGACTAATATTTATTGCAGATCGAAGTTGTTAGCATAGATTGTTGTTGACGGAACAATAATAGTTCAACCCTTGAGTTCACTGATCTACTGTTGATTCAATTACGACTTGTGGTTTGATCTCAGCTAGTGGTAGATGATCGAGCATGGCCTAGTGATTTGTTTAGTTCGACCTCGACTCGGCCTTAGTAAGTCATGCGCGAGTCTGTCTCAAATTGATGTTTGATCTTGTTGGTAGTAGATCACTCAACATATGAGAACCTATTAGTATTTGTCTTTGGTGCAAGCCTAAGGCAGTCCACTTGGCTTCGGCCTTGATACTGCTTCACCTGGACTATGCGGGTGGATCAGAGTTGTTGTTATGGTAGCGGACTATATCTACCGTTTTATCACAAAGGGTGCTGCCCTCAAACTCCGACAAAGGGATGCTACCCCTTTGGAACCCCGCTAGGGGGCTTAGCCCCCTTGAACCCCCACCAGGGACATAGACTTCCGAGAGTATGAACCTTTTGATTTAATCCACACCGATACATGCAATTTGAAATTTGTGCAAACTAGAGGAGGCAACAAGTATTTTATTACTTCCGTCAATGATAGCACAAAGTATTGCTATGTTTACTTGTTAAAAGGCAAAAATGAAGCGCCAAATAAGTTTATTCTTTGCAAGAGTGAAGCAGTGAATCATCTTGGAAAAAACATTAAAGTGCTTAGAAGTGACCAATGTAGTGAGTATAAAACACCGTTTAGTAAATTCTATGTGTAACACGAAATCATACACCATACCACGACACTTCATTCGACTTAACAAAATGATGTTGCTGAACACAAGAATCATACCTTAAAATAGATGATTGGATGACACGTTAATTAGTTATGGATTGTTGCAGAACATGTGGGGGGAAAATAATTTTCTCTGCGAATTATCTCCTAAACAAGATACCACAAAAGAAACTTGACAAAACTCCGTATAAACTTTGAAAGGCCGAAAGCTATCCTGTAAGTACTTACGAATGTGGGGTATCCATCAGAATAGTAGACACATGTGAAATTTCAATGAGCAAACACTGTTTAAGCCATCACAAAATTGACTACGTTAGAAGAATCAACAAAAGCACAGGTGCTATTCCAATAAGCAGGGGAGTCTATTTTGGTCAGAAGCTAAGCCAAGCTGAGATCAGTCTTTTTCTCAAAGATAAATGCAGTATCATGAGGACTGACCAGAGCCATGTCTTCACCTGAAACAAATGGAATCTACTGGGGTTGGCTCGTACCATGCCACATCTGAGAAGCAGTACTTATATCTGATCGAATCCCATTATTCCTCCAAATTCCTGATACTGCCATGTCTACAGAACCTACCATTCTATTATTCAGGATCACCACCATGGCAACGCAAAAAGGTATACATATAAGTTGGCACACACTTACTGGTTGCAGAGAGACTTCAGGATCGTGAAGCTACGGTCACAGCCAGTGAGCAGAGGAGCAAATTGTATACTTCAATTCAAGCTAAGAGACTATTGTTCTTCAACTATGGTCATGTCCACTCAATACAAAGTAGATTGTAACCATTAGACAATTGTTCAGGCCCTTTGCTCCCTCCCTTCCGCCCTCTCTCCTCATCTACAATAACTGCTACACAGTTTTTCAAAAGCGTTACTGTAGGATCTCCCTCAAACCAGAAAAGTATCTCTGTCTATCAGACTATTATAGTCATAAACCCTTGAAATTTGATGATATACACGAATTATCAAAATGACCATTTATGTTACAGTCCACAAGAAATTTACCTGAGTTTAATTGGAGAAAGACTTCAGTCATAAAACAAAGCTAAAGACTTTGGTCATAAAACAACCAGCCTGGGCCGGTGACTGCAGAAGCATAGTGTAGCTGTATAAGAGCTTCCCATATTATACTACCCATGACCTAACTCCAGGGATTAACACCATTTCATCATGATATCCAATAACGCACAGATTAGTTGACAAGGAGAACCGAGACTGCAAAAACGATAGATGCAAATTCCACTAAAAAGTAAAGATACATCATCTCATAAAAACATAGCACGGTGTACTTCTGAATTCCAAACGTCGCAGACCTTGCAATGACGTACATGAAACAATGCCTTTTTACAGCGAAAGACATCTCCAGTGCAATTTCTGATTCTCACACACGTTGAAATCTGATCTGGTAGTCTGTGTACAAGTATTAGCAGTTGGAAAATTCCTAATATATAGGGTTTTATCATCACAATAAAGTTCATCAAAAACTGATGTCAGTTTTAGTTCTACACCAACCATGTTTATGAGAGTATGGATGGTAGGTAGGAGTTTTTTTGACAAGAACATTCATCAATTCCATTAAAAGCAAACTTGATTTTATTATGCAATCAAATGAATCTAGCAAAATAAGTGGATGCCAAGCTCACAATATGATTCCTCTCAGAAGCACCACTTCGAAGTCTCTCAATCCAACAGATTTATGCACATCAATGGAAATGAAGGAATTTTATTCTAAATTAGCACTATATGACGTCCCAAAGAACAAAAAGATACGTAGATTTTTACTAAAACCACTGGAATACTTTTACTTTAGGAGTAAACTCTCCATACCTTGCAATAGCATATACAAAATCAAAACCATTTTACAACATTTGGAGTCTCCACTACGCAAAAAGCTCTGATATTCACAGTTCGAAATAGAATCTCTTTATCTTCTCATAATGATCAGGAGCTAATAAAGAAAACTATTGACGTCTTTAATGCAGGTGAGAACCTCAGTACTGCATTTGCCAATCCACACAGTCATCAAAGTCAAAACTGCTTGCACAATCCAATAACGCATTTTGCTGGTGCTCATAGCGGCATATATAATTTAACCCAACGAGAAGTTCACATATAGCTGCCTCAGTCTTTACCCTATCAGCAAAATATATGGTCTGCAGCAGAAGAACATTTGTCCGCGTAACAATCTGCTGCTGTTCGAAATTCCGCTCACTTTGCCACCGGATCATATTATGTGCTAATGGAGAAAGCCACCTTAGTATCCCATCCAGCCTCTCTTTCCAATCATGGGCAAGAGGAGCATCGTATATTGCCAAGTCCTTTACGTAAGTCTTTAAACTAGCCTTCAAAGACATTCTCAAGCTTGTTGGTAACATCTGATACAAATCATCCCTTGCTTCTTCCCCAACCAAATGTGGGTATCGAAGCAATTTCTCTATCACAATTATGACATTTGCATAATGCATGGCTAGAGCAGAGCCTCCAACAGTGGAAGGGGGAGCATAGAACGGTAACCTGCTTTTAGGCCCAAATGGAGACCCATTCTCCACAGTACCCTTACCATGCCATTGCTCTTCACTCAAAAGAATTCCACTTTGAGCTGGAGTAAAGCAACCCGAATGATTTGGGAACTCTCTTCTCATGGCACTCGCAACACTACAACACCCAGAAGTTTGACTACTCCGATCATCACGCCCAACAAATTCATCATCATCGTCCACTTTGGAAGCTGAACTGCTCAAACTAAGGCACTCCATTAAAAGCCTCCCAGGGCCAGCTGCACAAGCTAAATTAAAATCTTCTGGACGATACAAACGCACTTCAGAGCTAATATCTGTCCCCGTTTGATCTGCAGTAACTCTCTTAATTGGTCCAGAGTGAGTATAAGCATTACTCTTGCGCAAAACCGGTTTTGATCGAGCGGATCTCATCCGAAAATTGTGAAGCGTGCCGATGTCATCGGATTTCTGCCCACATTCGTCCTTTAAAGGCGCCAAATTACCCTCACAACCAAATTCCCTCCTCAAAACAGCGTCACCAAACACTGAACAAACCCTAGCATAAATGGTACAAACTGTCCTAGCCAACAACTCCACAACTTTATCATAGCTCTGGTTCCAAAGGGAGACATCCTTGAGATGCCTCACATCCTGCTTCTGCCACATCAGTTTCTGCTCAAAAGCCTTTCGACTTTCCTCATGCTGGTTCATCTGGAACTTCTTCGTCGCTTGCTCCAACTCGTTCATCACCTCCATCTCACTGTATAAATTGGCGGTCGAATTCACGTACCTCTCCATCTTCCTCACCGCCCTCTCCATGTCCTTCACCAGAAACCCTAACAAATTAACGTCTATCGTTCCACTCACTATATCTCCATAAACATGCTCGAACCCCTGCAACGCAGGGACCGAGCACTTTTTCCCTAACCGAGACACGACTCCGGCGACCTTATTCAGGTCGTCAAGCTTCTCGGCGAGTGCAAGCTCAAGGAGATAAGTCTCGTTTGAGGAAACGAGATTTTTAACGCCGTCGGACTTGGAGATCTCGTTTTTGAGCTTGGAGATCTCGTTTTCGTTTAGACATTTATGGAGGTGAATGGTTTTGGACATGACGTTGGCGACTTCAAACGAAAGAATACCGATGGTTTCTTTGTGTACTTCTTGTTGCTTTTTGTTAGTAGATGATTTCTTCGAAGAATGTTCGAGGATAAGAGCGTGTTTTTTAAGATTCGAACTTACCTGGTTCCCCATTTTGAGAATCCAAGGCTCCGCCACCATTGCTATTGCAGCTTCCGAATCTTGTGAATGCTCAACTTTGCTTTCGGATCTAGTACTAGTGCGAAGATGGTGGAGTAGCAATCGATTACGTGCTGAGTAAAGCTGGAGCAGCGTTTGAATGCGCGTGGTCTGGAGACGGGAAGGACTGACAGGAGAGCATTCTAAAAGAGAGAGAGAGAGAGAGAGAGAGAGAGAGAGGGATGATTGATAGAAGGGTCTATGCGTGCGTGAGCTTCTTCTCTCTCTACAGATATGTAAGTAGTGAAGTTTTTTTGGCCGAGAGAGAGAGAGTGGGGGGAGGTGTTTGAAAGAGGAGCAGGTGTTTGAAAGAAAGGAGCCAATTTCGACGGAATTATTATTATATTTTTGCCACCATTCGTTATTGACCGACCCTTCTTTGGGGAGAGGAAGGGGTTTGTAGATTTGTCTTCCTTTTGACTTCCCACAACATCTCTTTCGTCAGCATTATAACAAGCTTCTTGATTATGGTCTTGGTAAAAGTCGAGATTATCCAATTAATTTGACATAATTAAAATTAGTTTTTTTATTTTTTAAACATTATTATTTTAAATTAATTTTTGCTCTTTATTTTTATAAACTGCTGATTCATTTTAAAGAGAATAATTTAAAAAATAAAAAATTTTGAGTCCACAAATTAAAAAAATAAAAATACAAAATATTCAAAGATTATTTTTTTATTTTCACAAAAAATTAATAAATTAGTTCATATTTTTTATTTTTTTTAAATTTCTTGTCTAGACGAATTAAAAATACATCAAGATTTGATGCAAAATGAAACAATGCAAAAACTATTCAAATAAAACAATTGAAAAAATTAGCCCAAAAGAAGTTAATACAACTTTTTGAGTTTGGTTCGATTAGATTTATGGATTAAGAAATATATTTATATGCTCTCTAAACTTAGTTCCTACTTTTTATTCTCTCTTTAAAAATTATTATTATCCAAAACTAGTTTTCTAGAATGCTCGTTGAAACATTAAAATTTTTTGGAACTTTGCCTAGAAGATTTTTTGGAAAAAAAAATATCATTTTAAGAAAATGGCACGTTGTTGTCTTAATTATCTTCAAACCATATACTCTTAAAAAGTTGATAGATTTTTAAAATTCAGTTTTTCAAAAAAAATGTCGATTAAAAAGTTATTTTTAGAAAATGATAGAAATTTTGCTTAAATTTTTTAGAATTCATTCATCATAAAAAAATAATTAAAGTTAGAAAACAACGAGTGATCATTTCTTAAAATAATTTCCAGAAAGTGGTTTTGAAAAATACACTATATAAAGATTAAAACTAAACATACTTGAAATTATACGTGATCGTATATAGCGGTGGGTGAGGGAACTCAGGGAAACTTTACCTTGGGGGTTGGAACCGTTTGAACCCTCATCCCACCCTTTTTCATTTTAAATTCAAAAGAACACGTATTGTTTTGGACACATTCAAACACATTCAATTTCGAACATATTTCTGTTTGATTCATTTATTTAAATTTTCTGGTATACACTTCCAATAGTATATGTAAATTTCTACATAGTTTTACATATTTTTATTCAAAAAAAAAAAAGTCTCTCTTGAGGTCGCCCCTTCTAGTTCAAATTCCCAATTTGGAGTAAGGTAAATATTATCAATTTTTTATTTTTGCCTTTTTTAGTTTTGTGTCTACTTTGCGTGAATTATCGCTTTGTTTTGACAAAAAAGATTCTGAAAAGTAAAAATTATTTTCAAAAACTAAAAAAAATTATTAAAGACGAAAAATACTTTAAAATTGACAGATTTTTTTAATTATTTTTTCTTAAATTTTAATATATATATTCATATTTTTTTATTTTCTCTCATCGAGATCAAACCAATAATTTATAAACAAATTGACACAAAATAAAAAAATTAAATATGGACACAGAGAATTTGAAAGTTAAATTAGATCAAACCAGGAGTCCCGATACAAACTCCATGCTTGTTTGATCTCTGTTGAAAGTGATATACTGCAAGAAGAAAATTTTAAAAAAAAAAGTTTAGGGACAGAAATTATTTGTACAATTCAAACACAAATATATTCAGAATCATCAGATGCACTTAAGGTCTTCCATAATTATGTGAGTCTCGCGTGCATTCGATGATTTTAATTAAACACATATGTGTCTGATATGCACAAACAATTTGCGTTCTGTATTCAATTCCAAATGGTTGAATCATACAAAATCTGTTATGGGATAAAAGTTTGAAGCAATTTATTACTCATATCGAAGCAACAAGCAAGCACTTACATTTTCCCATTGAAATAAATTTGTGAATATATACATATAACAGATCATTTAAAATGGTAGATCTGGATACAGCTACTCATTAACTGCCATGTGGTTGAATATTGAATGTCTGGCAGTCATGTGATTGCCCTTAAATAAAAATATAACCCCCCAACCCAAATGCCAAATTTACTGCTACAATATCTTTTACTATTAATATTTTTTTATTTACATGTAATTTTATTCAAATTTTAAACATGATTGTGGATTTCATTAACAAGGCATTCAAAGAAGAAATTTGACACCATATGTTTTCACACGCCAAATGTGACATGAGAAGAGATGTCGCTTAAGCGTTTGACGCTTTGGTTGGAATTACTTCAAATGTTAATTCATTCACTTAGCATGCCATGTCAAATTTGACATCATTGAGCATCTCATGCAAATTTTTTGCAGATTTACATATTAATTTGTCACCTTTAAATTTGACATTTAAAAAATATTCTCTCCATTCAAAGATGTCAAATTCTTATTTCACCACATCATTTGTTACAAAGGGCAACCGAATTGTGTTGCTAAGTTATAACTGTCAATATAAAAATAATGACGTAATAAAATAATAAGACTTATGCAACAATAATTTTATAATCGTTGCGATTATTAAATTACAATAAGTGAAAAGAAAGAATAAAGAGATTCAAACTTGTGGTATATAGTGATTCGGTGATCTGTTAAGGTAGGTCCTTAGTACATTCTTCAAGAGCACACCTTGATTAGTTTTATTATTATTCAAATATAGATTACAATTACTAGCTTTTTCAGAGGAGTTAGCTAGCCACTAGGATTTTACACAAAAATCTGAAGAAAATTTTTCATCCAACATAATATATATTTTGGCTCTGGGATCTCACAAGTGTTTAACACCTAAACACTCACCTTGAGTTATTACAACTTTTTAGAATGTTTAGAAGATGGAGATTTTAGCTCACAATCAATCAAAGAACACTCCTTGAGCGAGTAAATATGAAAATATAACAGCACAAAGCTTGAATAAGAGATTTGAGAGAGTTTGAGCTTGATTGATTTAATGGACGGTTGTTGGATGCTTGCTTGGATGTGTATGACGATGGCCCATATTTGTATTGATGCTCCAAGACCTGATATAATTGTTTGGTGTAGTTTGGAGCTCATTATATGCAATAGTAGCCATTCAAAAAGTATATGCAACTCAAATTTACTAAACATCGATCGACCGGGTGGTTGTTCGTGTCTCTTTTCGGATAACAATCATTTTTGGTTCGCTGGATTAGTCTTTGGAACATAGTTCTAGTCATTTTTGATGAAAGGTTTATTAGAATGTATTTATAGACTAAGAATGAGTGAACTAGTATTCAATGGAATTAAAGTGTAATATGCTTTTGTTCGACATTATTTTATTACAACCAATTGCTGCTTATGAACATTGCATGGTAAGGGGTTCGGTATTATGGTATTAACATTTAACGGATTATAATATATTAATTTTCTTGAAACCTAGAGTTCAATTATAATTATACAGTAAAAATAATTGTGGTTTAATTGGGTCAACACTCATAGAGATGAGAGAAGGATAGTCCAATTTAAGCTAGTACTCAAGAAGTCCATAGGTCCCAACCCTAGTCCATTTTAAGAGACTAACTTGTTTGCCAAGGATTCATTCCCTATAAATATATCTCTTTCTCTCGGAAATAATAAGAGAGACAATTTTTCTACTACAGAAAAATAGAGAGAGTTGAGAGAAGAAAATGGGAGGAAAAATTCTAGGATTCCTGTAAACCCTTTTCGATCACTATTGTTCTCTTGGGTCGTGGAGTTGAATATCTTTGTTGTGCAAAGTACAAAAGGAATTAAAATCTTTGTCAGGGTTTTTCATTTCTTGAACTAGAAAGGTAAAATCCTTATCTTTTCTCAGGAAACTTTACGCATATGTAAGATACAAAATAATTTTTTTAAATCCATATTTTTCGTAATAGTTTATTTGAAACCAACAAGTGGTATCAGAGAACTCTTATGTATGCATGCGTATTGTTTCACGTATTGAAACCTAGCTAGTACACTATTTTAGCCCTTCCATCGTAATCCATATTTTTTGGCCAAACTTAAGATGCATGCAGTGACATAAAGTATTCATGTTTGATGAATATTTATTGATACGTGTAATGTACGGATATTGCAAGTTGTTGTTTTGAACATGAAGCATATTCATATTATAATTCATATTTTATGTATGTATGTTTAATGCATGTTGATGATGTGACCAATATTATATTTATGCATGGAAACCAATACACACACAGAAGAGTCTCCTTCCAATAAGAAATTCTTCATTTTACTAAAATAAAAACCTCTAATTTCTTCATAAAATATTAATGATCCGACCGTTCAATACGTTTAGAACATGTTTTTAAGGATATCCACAAGAGGTCGGCTCAAACAAATACCCTAAAGAGCTTGATCTAAGTAATTTTTTATAAATGCTGACATGAATGGATTTATGAAAAACTATACGGATCAAGCCCTTTCCGATAATAGTTTGAGTTAATTTCTCTCGAGTATCCTTAAAGATATTGAAGATTACTATTGTCTGCTTTGACAGTTAATTATTTTGTCTAAAGAGTTTGAATTGTATTAGAATTCTTTTTGGAAAGAGTTTCCCATAGAGACAAAATTTGCAATAGGTGGGACATACCGTAAATAGTTGGAAAGAGTTTTCAATATTCACGTAACTCTTTTTGAAAAGACTTTCTAAACAGTTAGTAATTATTTTGTCCAACGAGTTTGCCAATCTAAATGGGTTGGAAATGTCATACATAATATTCTTTTACATGAAGCAGTTTAGTTCTTAATTCAAACTTTTTTCCTGCTTTTATCGTTATTTGTTTATTTTGTCAATCCAACTTTTGTCATGTGTTACAGTTTGAGTAGAACTCCTTTATGGAAAGAGTTTTCATAGTCATTATCAAACTCAAACTCTCTTTCCGATAAGGATTGAAATGTTGCTTATTGTTTTAATTCCAAAACAAAACCATTATATTATTTTATAAAGTGTTTAATGACTAATTTTGGTGATTAAAGTGTTTCAACACGTACTTGAAACGTTCAATCGTGTATGATTAATTTTTTTTGGTGATTGATATGTTGTTGGAAACTAAGAAGTAACATTGACTTACATAATTATTCGAGTTGTCTCCACTAAACTTGCTAGACGATCACTAGCGAGCTGCAAATCTACTTGATTTCCTTTGCCTGATCAATTTTGTAAAGGTCAACCTTGAAATAGAAGGCTCAAATGAGTAAAATTATACAAAAAACTCGGTCAGACTATATGCCGATCAGCGTGTGATGTCGATTGACTGAGTGGGTACAATGTCGACCAATAAACTCCCACCCCGATCGACCAGGGTCCACTCGAAAATATACTCTACAAGACTGAGTGACTAATGATCGATTGGAGGTTGCTCCAAGACATTTGTTTTGATGAGCGTAATTATACACTCAAATCAAGGAGCTAATAGAGAGACGGAGACAATCTAGGAGAATATATCTTCCTTTATTAGAAAACTAATTTCCCCAATCACTCCATTACGTGTCCTATAAATAGTTCATCTACATGTCACTTAAAATGTACGCACTATCTCCGGCCTGTTCTCGAAATACAAAGCGTCTATATACTCCCGACTAACTTAATCGTCGGAAAGTTCATGACTGGAAACAGCGCCTGTTCTTGGACTTGTCAAGAATCCTCACAGAAACCCTCGAATCAACTGTTTTGGTTTCTAATTAAGCACACTCGCATAGCTCAAAGATCAACCGTCCAATTTTTAGCATCATTAAACTTAAAGCAACTAAAGTAGCTAAATGATCTACTTTGCTAACATTATCTGCACCTATAAGTATCTTAGCTTTTTTTTTATTATTAAATTCAAAATTACCCTTTGCAGATGTTTAGAGGGTGCCAAACCTACTCCACAATCCAATAGTGAAATGGGTGTCGACTTAAATTAGGAATGACATTTAATTCGCAACAGCTTTCACAAGGCTTATGTTCACATGGTATATGGAACTACATATGCGAATAGATCTTTGGCTCTTATGAATAAGAATAAGTCTACTAAAACATCAAGCTATACATCATGCTTATGTAGCATATTATTATAAAACAAAATATAAAAACGGATAATTTTAACATGTGTTCAAATTAATAGATGTCACATAGACATAATGTATAACTTGATGTACAATGTGATGTGTTAATAGCATTACTCTATGAATAAATATGCGCACAAAGACTATGGTTGGTCTTAGGAATTAATATTTGAAGCTTCTCATTTATGTCTGGTTTCAAGTTTTTATAACTGTTTGGCAGGGCTAAACATAACTTTTAGCGCTCATAACACGCGATTTAAGATCTTCGGCTGTTACGTAGTTAAGGTAAGATCTCTTCGGACTGGGTACGAATTGGTGAGGGCAATACTCCCTTAAGGGTGCGGGTTGTACCAAGACAGAAGCGAGATCAGAACTCCAAAATTGGCCATGAAAATTAATTTAGGCCATGTGACATTCAAAGTCAATTATAAACAAACATAAATGGGCACCAACTACGTGGAAAAGTTAGTTGTTCAGTCATAATGATTCTCTGGTTTGCGAATACCGAATTTGTTGACTTTTTTGTTTCAAATATAAAAACCATTTAATGACTAATTTTCTATTCCTTACTGGAAGGAAAAACCATGCACAAATTGTCCAAGATTGATCATGCTACAAAATTGAACAAGATTAGATTAACAATCTGCTAAACACATTTAACCAAATTTTTTACACTCCTTTCCAAATTGAATTTTTTTTTTTAATAATTGATGAGTCAGGTTTGGCTCTAGACCAACAAAGAGGAACTACATGGGGCTCAAGAGGGCCCGGATCCTCCCGAAATTTTTTTAAAAAAAAAAAAAAATCTCGCCCACCCCTCAAACTTTGAGTCTTACTTCTGCCCCTTTGGACCGATCAACAACTGGTGCCTCTCAAGGCCAACCAGAATTTCCCAGGTCAAGGTATGACCAATCGACTGAGTATGTGTGGCACTGGTGAACAGACTCTTGCCCCAGTCAACTGATGCCTTCTCGGACCCGTGCACCTTACCTAGATTACATGGAAGATGTTGACTAGAGAAACTCCCGCGAGGCACCCCCGATTGCTCAAGCAATCTTGAGGATGGCGCCGCTGACTGCTCGACATTCCAAAAAATGACACGTAGAATGGGCACAAAGTCACAAATAGCCGTCCCGGAATGGAATGGAGTCACCACCGTCAGCCATTAGCTCTCCTTGAATTTTGATCCTCTCTAAGTTATTTAAACCAACTTCCGGCCATAAGATCAGATACGCTTTCATGTCCATAGTCCATACACACTTGCCTACTCTATCGTCGAAAGGTTATTGACTGGAGAACCACCTCCGGCTGCCACTTGTGTGCAGGAGTCCAGACAGAAGTTCGGGAGTATTTCAATTACTTTCTGGCAACATCAATAATAAAAACAAAACAAAAAAGTAGCGGGAGCCAAGGCCTATACAATTCCGCCACTACTTCTGTCCACAACGTACACTGTTTTGCTTTTTATTTTCTACTTATACATCTTGAGCATATCTAATCTCAAGGGAATGAATAGTATATGATTAGTCATTTCTGTAGTTTGAAAAATAAAAAGGGTAAGAGAGAAATTAGTTTACAGGGTTGGATTCATTGCAAATTCAGTCTCACTATTTTTTACTTTAATCTGAATCTCCTGTTATTTTTTGTGTCTAATATTTGTGCAATTAAACCTAACTTTGTCCATTTGACAACAAAGAAGTGGTTAAGGATCTGATCAACAGCATTAATCTCCCCTTTTGGAACAAGATGAATGCTGCCTATAATTCAAATGCAAATATTCTATTTTTTCAGAAATTTGAAAAACCAAGGGCATATCAACCTGTGTTGAGCCAATTCCATAACTAAATAAAGAGGTATAGCCAATGATTTAATCCTCAATGACATCCATGGATAGCAACGGGACAGATCGAGTGCGGATTTGACCACTTCCATCCCTGATCCCCGAATTCAAAATCTATTTCTATCTCCGTCCCGTTCCCTGAACAAGGAATAAACTCAACCCTTCATCCCTCTCTTGAAATGGGGATTAGAGATTCTCATCCTGCCCCACCCTATTTTTTAATAAAGAAAATGAATTCATCTCATATAAAAATAAAAAATAAATATTTTTATATTTTCAAGATCTATCTTTACATAAAAAATAAAAAAAACTCTATACTCTAATATCCTAACGTAAAATTATTAATATTTATATCTAAAGGGGATAAAAAGTAAAATATTATTTATTTAATAATTATTTTAAAATGAGGCGGATGAACTAAGACCCCCCCTCCAACCTGTTACGTTCCCTAATTTTTTTTTAAAAAAACTTTTATCTCTAAATTCAACCCGATCATTGAAAAAATCTCTAAAACTCTACTCCGAACAGAACAAGGAACATAAAGTATCGAGTCGGAAGGGAGAAAATTGTCATCTCTAGAACTCGAGTGGAGCAAGAGAAATCCAGAAACTTGGAAAAGTAAAGATAAAGTCATGCAAATTTATGAAATGCGACAAATAAGTTGCCATCTCTAATTACATCCCTTTCAAATTTTGTAGGTATTGTGATGTGGAAGTTTTGGGAATGATTTGTCAATTGTTAGCCCAATAGTACAAGAAAAAGACATTTAACATTACAAAATCACGAGGGGAGATTTTGTCAAAAAAGTAGGTTTAGTGGGAGTCGGTAATTTTGTTCTTATAAAGAAATTCTAGCTTTCTTGAGACACATCCACACAGGAGAGATCCAAATACAACAACACAAAGACAAAAAGAGAAAGTGATGACACACCTAATTGCTGCTTTTTTGCCTATTACCTTTTCTTTCAAGATGGATTTGTCTTAACTGCTGAAAACAGAGTTCCAAAAAAGAACATAGACATACATATTACATGTCGAAATTCAGAGGAAAAATTGGAAATGGAATCAACCACTATCTAATCTAGATCATCTTAGTGGTTGGTCTGCAAGAAATATTCTTGCCGACTTGATTCAATTCACATACAATCGCACAAAGAATTATCAAAAACACAAAACATATTTTACGTGGTTCCCAAATTAAAACTTATACTCCATTCTGGATGAAACAGAGAGTAAAATTACATCGGTTGCTATGGATAATATATATATATCTCCTAAAATGTTACACTATACCATAAGTTCTATTCAGGATATATATCTTTAGAGTAAAGTTGTATTATAGGATCAAATCCCATTAATTAGTGAAGCAGCAAACCAATGGGGGTAATTAAAGGTACTAATCTTTTTTGGTAGAGAAGTCAAAGGGCTTTTATGAGTAGTAGAGGGAGACTTGATATTGGCTCAATGTCCTTGCAAGAGGCCCTTCCAATTATGGTGTTGATTGTCTATATAGGCTGTGTTTAATAGTCAAAACACGGATTATGTTTCAAAAAGTCCATTGCACCTCTCTCTCTATCTCTCTCTCCCCATTTTTTTCCTTCTCTTTTGAATTTTGCAATAAACCAATTGACCAAAAGGACAAAAAACACAAACACGCCCTTGAGTCAAAAAAAGAAAAAAAACACAACTGTTTCATGTGGAATCTTTGTAATCACCATTAGCTAATTTGCAAGTACGTGACAATTGGCATATACAACAAAAATAAGGCATTGAGGTGTGTGGTCCATAGATATATAAAATTGTCCCCACCAAAAAGATAACATGGTGTTGGTGAGTGGAAGAATTAGATGCGTCAAGTGTAGAAAAACAAGAAGTAGAGTTTGGTTGATATCTCAACCAATTTCCCCACCAATTTGCATGTATGTGTTTGGAGTCACTTTTATGTGGAGAATCTCAGGGAAGGGCCGTTGAACAATGCCCCCACACTCCTTTTACCTTTCTTTACCACCCGACACACCCTAATTCATGTTCACAATTTGTTGTTGACCGGTGTTGTTTTTTGGAGACCCAAAACGAACTTCTAAAATAATTCGTATGTTGTTTACAAGTAACATAATTATCGAAACTTAAATCGTTAAAAGACCCTCTCTGTGGTGGAAAGACACTCCAATAATTAAGTTAGGACAAGATCGTACCTCTCCTCATGAGTGTATATCTTTACTTATAGACTTTTTGATTAATCAATCCTTGCTCTTTCTAATAAGATAAATTTAATATGGATTTTTCAAAAACTTACTTTCGATTGTTAAAACTTCATTCAATCTCAAATTTCTCATTCTAAGTTGAATTACTCTATTGACTCTTCGTCCTCATCTAATCAGAACTGTTCCCAATATAATTAAGGTTTTGTCTTATTTTTAACTCGATTTTGTTAACCAACTTTCTCGAGTCAGTTGACCTGTTAACTACCTTTCTCAGGTCGGTTAATCCATTTTTCAGTCTCGACAATAAGCACGTGCACAAAAGCACCTTCTTTTACTAAGCTCAATATTCTTTTCTTTAATTAATTTTATAACTCAATAAATCTTATTTATATTTTATCTCATTAATAAACGATCAATTAATCACCAAAATCAAATTATGGGTACTCGACGAGATAAATCTTTAAAAAATAGTAAGAACACCATTTTTGCCATCAAGTAGACCTTGGTTGATAGTACAAAAGAGTAGAGGTATTTTATTAGGTTAGATATAAAACTTGCACAAAAATTTTGGGTGCCCATTTTAAAGCAAAATTTGGAGGTCCAAATCCAAGGCGTTGCTTCGTCTCTAGCTCAGTCCTAAAAAATTATGTATCTATGTTTTCTATGTCAAAAAATATTTAAAAATAAAATAAATGATGTAGATTTAAAGTTGATATAAAATGAGCCACACTAAAAATATATATTTAATCCATAAACATCAAATTATTGATACTTGATTGAATAACTTTTTGTGTGTATGTATAGGATTGGTGGTTAAAGTGTCCATTTCATAGAGTGGTTTTCTTTTCTTTGCTTTGTTGGTTTAGGTTTTTAGGCTTTTTGACAATTTAGTCATATAGATTGATAGAAAATCTCATCTAATCTATTAACCATCAATCATAAATCAAGAGATTTAGTGTAGCTTTTGTAGACATGGGAAGGTTGTTTATGGAATGATCATGTGCACCTTTTGTTCAAAGTTTGGGTAGCACAAAGCTTAATGAATAAACTTTAGGTGAGATTAGGCACACAAAAATACAAAAAGAAGCAATTATTTGTGCTTTGGATTCACTTTAATCTGTTCCTTTTGATGGTAAAAGAAAGATTCACGAGGACCAATGTACATCTTTTTATTCCCATAATGAATACTAAAATCTAATCCATTCCATGCTCTACTTTTTGGATAAAATGCACTAACTTTCCCTTAGGTTTTTGACAATTACAAAGACTTCTCCTAAGATTTTAGAAAATGCAATCATTTTATTTACTTTTGAAACTATTAGATCATTATCCCTTACTGTTAGTTTCCATTAGTTGCTGTTACTTTTTTCTTTAAATTTAATCATTTTGCTCTTCTTTTACACTCGCTCATCATGCTATTTTTGTCAGATTAAAAAAAAAATTGTATATTTTTAACAATTTTAAAAAAATAAGCAAAAAAATAAAATCACTCGCACCAATTCAAAGAAATAAGCAAAAAAATAAATTGGTGCAAAAATTTTAAAAAATAAAATCACTTCGTACATAAATTTTTAAAATTTTGACACCAATTTAAAGATCTTGCTTACTTCTTTGAATTGGTTCAAATAGTTTTAAACATAGACACGAAAATACTTTAATCTTTTAATCTAAAAAATTAGCATCAATTTTGGTAATGAAAAAACTAATTCTAATATATGATAAAAATATAATTGTTCACTCGTCAATAAAAAAATTATTTTATATTAAATTAGGTTATTCAGATTAGTTTACGTGCACTTCGATTAAAATTTATAGAAAAACAAATTAATTAATTTCTAAAATAAAAATTTCATAATTGTTTACTATTACACCCTTATCAAACAAACTTACAATATTTTGGAACATTTAGTCTTTCAACATTAAAAAAATTTCACAACATATTTATTATTTTAACGAGGTTCTTGCTTCTAGCTAAAGTGTCAAATCTCAAAAAATAATTGTTGAAAAAAATATTAAGGGAGCTAATAATCTAATAATTTCAATGGTAGGGATGTAATAATTTCAATGGCAGGGAGATAATAATCTAATAATTTCGAGGGACACTCATTTTTTGGTCCTATTTATAAGTATATACTAGTTTTTTATTCTATCTACTTTTAAAAGTTATGTTTTGATCTTTTCTTTTAAAAAAATATCCAAATTACACTTTAATTTCAAAAATTGCACAATCTAATCACTCAACTCCTAAAAAATGGATACTAAAATTTCATTACCATATCAGTTTGGGCACCAAGAAAAACGTGAGATCACTGGATCAAGGTTTGGAGAAAATATTTCCTATTAGCCAAGAAATCTCTCTTCCTAAATCGCTGCAAAATATTTTATTCTTTTGCGATGGTAAATTTGCAAATTGTGGTAAATTTCTACAACTCTAAAATATCTTGTTATTTTTCGATGATAAATTTGTAGATCATGGTAAATTTCTACAACTCCAAAATATCTTGTTCTTTTACGATGGTAAATTTACATATTAAAGTAAATTTCTGCAAAATCTGTCATATAATATTCAACTAATATCATCCTAAACAGATACTACAAATAGGAATAACAATAAAATAAATTTCATTCACCGCAGAATTCGAACTGTCTCCAGTAAATAATATTTAGACTTGACGATGAAATCTCTCCTCCTAACTCGGAACACTCAGATTCGGTAAAGAATAATAGAAAATTGGCAAGTCTATGTCATACAAGATGACGAATATAAGAATTTTGGATTTAGGGAACATAAAGAAATGAAAAAAATCTGATTTCATGCAAGAATAAAAAAAAATCCGGTGATATTCTCAAGATTTCTGTGAATCACTCAAACAAACTTCGTGGAAGTAGTATATATTAACAGATTTAGCGGAAAGAAATGAAAAAGATATGATTTTTTGGATCTTGATTTTCATAACCAGAGTAACTAAAATAGATTTCTAGCATATTAGCAAATTTTTGTGAATTTTTTTAAACTTACGGTGAGTATCTTTTCGATTCCGCTGATATTCTCAAGATTCACTAACAAGTATTTACCATATTTGATTTCACATTTTAAGCCTAATTACTGCTAAAAAAAACCTGTCAAATCAAGAATTATATGTTTTTACTTAAGAGATGATAAAAGGATAAACTAACACTCAAAAGTAATAGCAAAAACTTCAAATAATGTTAAAATAGAATGAAAACATAATTTCAAAAAGTAGATGGGATGAAAACCTACATTGTTTGAACTAATAGAACCCTGATTTAAATTATCTTAATTTCAAAAACAGGAGAAGATTGTATATTTTGAAACCTCGTGAAAGGTTCCTGCAATTGTTAGAAACCTGAGGGAAGGTTGGTGCATCTTGCCCCTACCTTTTTGTTTCTTTTTCTTCTTTTTTATGTACATTTTGTTTTAACAAGGAAAAGGCTACAAAAGTGATGATCGTATCAAAATCTAGGAATTCCTTATGATTACGAATTTGTACTTTTCCCTATTTTGATTGAGATTAGGAGTTTAAACTTAGACCAACCAAAAAATGATGGCCAAGCAGTACTAAATCCACCTACTAATTGGCTAGGGTTTCCTAATTTTCATGCCATAAATGTCATCAATCTGCTTGAGTATAATAGACTTGTTTCACTATAGCGTTTTACTTACACAAGTCTGTCGGAAAATTTCCCCTTTTTCTCTTCCTATGAACTTCAAACCTCTTTTTTTTTTTTTGGTTTTATTGGCAAAAAGTAAATTTTATTGAAATTAGAACTATTTACAATGCTATAACACATCACTATAACATAAAAACGAATCATAACTAAGTTGACACTTGACCAGGCTGTCCATATGCATGCATTGAGACCCATCCAACAGACAAACGCTGGCGAGCAGCCAACTTCAAACCTTGTTGGGGGTCAGGGACAAGGCATTTGGGCCTGGGTTTTTGAAGACCTAAACACTGGGGAAGCCCTATGCTAATTTTCTCTACCGAAAAATTAGAAAGCATGAACCCTAAGCAAGACAAAAAATGAATTGGAATTGAGATGTACACATGGACATAATTAAGTTTTTTATATATATAATAAAGTTGATTGTTATTTAAAGATGAAAGTTTGATAATTCTGTAGATGGCTCTAGCAATTTGAGATGGATTTTTTAATTTTTTAATTTTAATTTTTTTGCTTTTTGTAAATTTTTGTTTGCATGTCTGTTATTAATAATTTATTGTGGGTGGTGAATTTTTTAAGAATAATGTTATTGACACCTCATATTTTACCGCATGCTAAGGTGGTAATTTGTAAGTGATAGCTCACCTATAGAGGGGGGCAGGGAAGGGGGGAGAGGGAGTGAGAGTTGAAGTGGGGAAAGTAGTGTCATCTCAGCATGCGGTAAAAAATGAAGCACAAAATAAAGTGTCACTTTTTAATTCCCATATTTCTCTTCAACCTCGAGGGGTCTATTTAAAGCCTTTGGGCTTTTTAAATGGGCTGATGATAAGCAAAACTGACAAAACAGCTCACTTATGCTGTAGCTAACAGCCTCATCTCTCTATGCTGCATCAAAAAATCGAGTAAAATGTTTCGAATAGGGATGTCTGGAAACATATTCGGATACAGATGTATTTGAATTTGTGAATAGAATCCACGTGTACTGTGTAAAATTATTCACGTGTATCGAATGATTCTAAATATTTCTATATCCGGATGGATAACTGTGTAGAATTATTCACGTGCATCAAGCGATTTTAAATATTTGTATGTCCGGATGGATACCTGTGTATTTGCATTGCTTAACTCACAAACCAATTTCTAATTTTCTCCTACTCAGTTGGGCTTTTCTTCTCATCCTGACATAATTGTTCTTTTTAGGCCCCATAAAGCTCTGGGTCTTGTTATTTGGGCCAAATTTATTAAGCCGAGTAGGAGCAGTATTCTCATTTGTTTCCTGTGTCATAGGCAGCATTCGTGAGTTCGATCACTACGAAGGGTCTGGGTACTGCTTCATCGACTCAGACACAAACCTTACTAGCACTTTACTGCTGGCACATCACCACTAAATTGCAAGGCCAGAACCCGAGTTTTGAATCGTTGGCCGACTTTCATATGCTCAAGCAAATTATGAAAAAGGGAAGGAAAATGTTACAAATTTGGGTGTAATGAGACATGAATTGTTTCAATTGTACAGACTTTGTGGTTATTTTCTGTTGGAATTTCTCAACATAAATGAATTTTTTAATTGGGTATTATTTAATCAAAATTTTCTTCGTACGTGAGAAGATTTTTTTTAGAGTTTGTAGTTTTGTCTCACATTACTTACATGGGAAAATATTGAATGACGTATATATGGAAACACACTTTAAGTTCACTTAAATAGCTTAGCTCTTAAGTAGTTTGGTTCACGGGTGCTGGTGTGCTTCGCACATCCACACGCACCCACACCACGCACTTAGCAACGGTTGCAATGTGGTACTTTGATGGCGCACTTTGCACATTTTGCATATTGACGTGAATACTGTGTGGCATATGTGTGACAGTTGAGTTACACAGAGTGCGTCTGTTAGATTGAGTATGAGTGTATCCGCTCGAAAGGGTGCAATCCGCTCCTTAGGATCAAATCTAACAACCAAATACAAACAGGTACAATCATACATGGTTAGGTGTATCTAAGTCCATAAATAGAACCCAGATCACAGTCATTTATTATTTGAAAAAAAATCAAAAAACACTCTCACTCTCTACAGTCGTTTTTCTTGTACTATTAATATGTTATTCTGCATAAACGAATTTAACAGTTCATTAGTTCATTGGATATTATTTTTAACTCAATATTCTGTCCGTCCTTCGTTTGTGCGGACGCAGAAGATCATTCGATCGGGCTTTGTCGTATCTTCAAAACGAATTCGTTGCACACCAACTAGTAGGAGCGAATACTATTTTTCAGAAAGCGATTTTGTAATGTGTCTTAAAGTAAGTTTATCATACTATTCATATTCCGAAGGTTCCCAAATTTTGTACCAACATTTCCTCTTTTAAATGGTGTGTAGACAGAAGTATCATTTTTTGTGGGGTCAAAATTATTATTTACAATATAAAGTTGTTAAAAAATGCAACTTTGAAATTTTGAATGGAGTTAAGCGATTAGAAGTCCAGATTGAGCAGGAATACTATTGTGATTATTATGATTAGTTCAAAAAAGGATACTATTTTGATTGGGCCAAACAAAGTGGGCTAATGATAAATAAAGTTGAAACAAATATCAAAATCCAAACTCCATAAGCTCTCATATGCTGAGCAGTTGAGTTCAGGGACAGAATCAAGAATTTCAATACGTAGGAAATAAAATGTATTCAAGACCCAAAAAAATACATATCAAAATATTTAGCAAGGGCGAGCTTATATATACTTCATAGGAAAAAACAATTTCTATATAATAATAGAATTTTTTTTTTTTTGGTTTTTTTGCAAGAACGACCGCTCCTACTAGCCTCCGGCTCCATGTTGAGTTATTCCTGATTCTTCTTTGGAGTTGATTTTGTCCATGCATTTTGTTTTTTTGACTACTTTCCTTAATATTCTCTTTTTCTTATTTGGAGTCCTATTAGTACTCCCACTACCTCCGTATGTAATCGGGACATAAGAACATGAAACTTTGAGAGGAGGACGGAGTTAATGTTAGTCCTCTCACAATGGAAAAAATTAGTTAATTAACTTGGATATTGAAAATTAAGCTGTAAAAAAATGGTTTTTGGCGACAGCCACTCGCTGATGCAAAAAACTTTTTCATGTCCAATTACTCACATTTGCCATTTTTCCAGTTGAATGATCATCACATAACACTATTTAACAACCTAAAGACCTTTCACGATAGTATTTCTTTCTTAATAATTCAAAGTGTTCGGGCCAACTAATGATCAGCTCAACTAATCTCTGAGAGATCAATTCCAAGGTCTACTTGCAGGAACTTAATTCAAGCCAAGATATCCTTTAAGAATTGGTAGACGCACATGAAAAATTTTAAACATGAGATACCTTTGCGATTGTCTTGTCTCAATATTTTTAGGTAACCTGAATTTCGTTGATAGATTTCCCTAGTAATTTATCAAGAAATTAGAGAATTGATAAAGTAAACTAAACCTAATCTTTTTCACTTCAATCCTCCATAAGTTTCTCAACCGAGCTATGATGCGAAGAAAGTGGTAATGATATCTTATCAAAGTGAATACTATGCCCTTCCTTTTTGCACAGTGTGTCCACTTCAAAAAATTCCCATTGTAATTTCTTGGATATTAAAAAAATGAAAGTTTGGGTCTCATTTGCGAGATTATTGGCGAGAAGAATAATTTTCTATTATTAACTTATGATCCCAAGAGGTCACGGCACGTCTATCGTAATCATGCAAGATCCCCTTCACAAACGCGTATATTGTAATCATATGCATTAATAAGGATTCAAGCGAAGAAAACAAAAGCTTTACTGGAAGCTATTTTATAAATTTAACTGGGTTAAAACTAATTTTCACCTTATTTTAATTCCTTGATGATAATGAAAAAGTTGAGTCATAGGTTTGTTTAAGATGTGGTTTTTTGTCTGCATGTTTTATGAAAGATCGAACAATGCTATGTACACAGATTCGGACATAGATGTGTCTGGATCCGTCGGATGCACGTGAGGTCCTTAATAATTCAAGAGTTCTACGCGCATCCAATGGATCCGAACACATCTGTGTACACAGACTTTCTCTTTATAAAACGATAGGAAGAAGGATAGGTTATTGCTTGATGGATTAGTCTAACCGGCCTTGGGAAGATGCGGAGGGAATAGAATATGGTCAAAGTTTGATGATGTCACTCCATGTTTTATTTCTTAAACTTTATGTTGAAGATTTCTTTGTATAATGGCATCTTGTTTTCTACTCCAGACTTTTTGTCAGTAGGACCCAGTTTAGTTAATTACTTATGGCTTAGGATGCTTAATACCTATTTGGAATCTAATAATTATTAGATTATTTTAATTTAAAAAATTAAAATTTTTTTTTGTATCTGATTATAGTTCGTATTGAGAAGAGATTTCAAAAAATATAAAATAATGTCCAAAAATTAAAAACAGTTCAGAAAAGACAAAATAACACTAAAACATTTTGAGCCTTTTTTAGTATTTAGTGATTTATTTTTTAGCTTTTGAACATAATTTTATATTTTTTTTAAAAATGTCGTCAAGAGGAACTAATAAGTCATAAAAAAATGACGCAAAAATAATAAATACAAAAAAAAATTAAATAAAGATAAAACATAATTAATCTACATGTGTTAGGCCAAATAGATACATTGTGCATATGTGCGTGCAAGTATATAGGTTTTGGGGTCCCATAAGAGGGAGTTGGGATTGATCCTTCAAGAACTAGTCGACATTAATTAGGTTAGGGGTAGTCTCAAAATCAATCAAATACATTGGTTATCAAAAATAAAAATAAAAATAAATTTTGGCTTCTCTGTTGTCTGAATTTGGATTGGTTTTAAACTGCAAACAGAGATCTGTGTGATTTTGGGGGAACCGAACTAGAAATATGGACGATTTTTAGGGGTACTTACAGTTAGGTAAAGAAAATTAAGTGATGATAATTGAAAATTGAGGTTTATTTGGGTGGGGATAGTAGAGTAGAAAGACAGTCCTACCCCTTAAATGTTGTCAAAAAGCCAATTCCGTCTTTTACAACTCCAAAAATACAATACTTGTGCGTCGTCTAATTTTATAGTGTGGGCTCCACAATTATGTGAGAAAAGATGTAAAAATAGATTCAAAGTTTAATGTGTCTCTAGCTAGCTAGCATTGCTCAAAAATAGTGTGAAGTGACTGTAAAATAGATATATAACATGAATTTGGAAGCAATGATTTGATTAACTAAGCTTAAAAATAGCAAGAGATTCTGAATTTAAGAATATATATATGTAAGGTAGAAAGAAAGAGGACCACTCTAGGTGGGGGGTGAGTCATGAGTCAAAAAGACAGCCATTCAAATCTTGTATAATGCAAGCATCCTAATCTTTGTGTGGACACTTTCTGTCAATACAATATACCATATATCCTTTTGTAAGTATTCTTAATTATTTTCATTTCCTTGTTTCTATATGCTTTTGGTTTTTTCTTTACTTTTCTTTTTGTCCTACTATGGCTACTCAAATCAAATCATGCCACCTTGTATGGCTTGTGAAGCACTAGTGTTAGTTTATATATACATATATATATATATATATAGAGAGAGAGAGAGAGAGAGAGAGAAAGAGAGATGCTGGATAGTGAAGTAATATGTAACTATTTGTAGTGCAGTAGCGGTACGTCCACTGATTATTGTAGTTTAAACTTTAACTTATCCTAAAAAAAAACACTTGAAAATCTTTGAAGAAGAACAACAAAATAAGAAGGTTAGATTTGCATGCTAAAGCTTGGTACAACAGCTGATCTATATTTATTGGAATGCCTGGATATGAAGATTGTTTGTGCAAAGATCGATATCGTTATCCACCGAAACAAATCATATTTTTTATGATATTGTTCGTTTCTCTAAAAATATTAAATTTCTTAGAAGGATCTATCTTAAATTCAATTGACTATAGATCAAGTTGCCCGTTAATTATAGTATTAATCAAGTTTAGAAAGCTTAGGTGCGCGATGTGATAAAATCTAACAGTTCCCTCACATGCAAGCTGGTTGCTCGTGGAAGTACGAATAAAAATTAAAGATGTAAATGACTCGAGCGAGACTTGATCACATGGGTGGGGCTGAGTTAATTCTATCACATCCTCAATCCAAACACAAACCTTCACATGCTACTGGACCACTCCTCAAGAAAAAGAGTTTTAGGCTTATTCCACATTTTCACCTGCCCAAGCTTTGATCAATATAATTTAGAGACCGTTCTACTTGTTGTCATATATTTGAACTCAAACGTAAATCAAAATGACCCTCTCGAGCAAGGGTGGGCCGAGGGGTGGATGAGTCTAGATGCATCTGTTTAGAAAATAATAATCTAACCTTTGGTTCAATATCTTGCCTTTTGAAATGAAATTAGATACAGAAGATCGTATGCATCTCCGTACAGTTATATGTGATTGTTTTTATAGTTATATATATAATTGTATAGATTTCAAAATTATTAATGGTTTTTTTCAGTTCGTATTGGCAGAAATTGGATTTGCATTTTATATAGTTGGAAAATGAATTAATTCAATGTTTGCCCATTCAACGTTCAAATTATGCATTCGTTCTTGCTAACTGAGATGTGATTGATATAATTTTTTTACATAGATGATGTATACGTTAAGACTTACAAACTCAACAATTTGAATAACCAAATAAAATTGTATAAAAATTATTTCAAAGATCTTTCCATAAGAAGATTTCTATTCCTTCTTTCCATAATGTTTGTTGTTTTGGTTGACCAACTTTTTCGTATCGCTACAGATTGAGGAAAGTAGCCCATTTCATAGCTCTATGCAAAATTATCAATTTCATACGGGAAAACATAGAACGATGTGTATCGGCATACTGTTAAAATTAATATAATATTTTCAAATAATATTTCTTAACAAAAATTATATTGAACATATAAAATAAAGCATCACAACTTAAAAATAAATCACCAAACAAAACGAGAATGATTTTAGTCTTGATTTATATGTAATTGTCCAAGAAAATCAAAAGTTGAAAATTAAAAATAAATTGTTTTGGCTCCACGTGGCGGGCCAATACAGTACAAGATAAATTACTTTGAGCCGGTATAAATTACTATTACGTTAACCAAAGGTTAGACAAAGAATTATGCAACCATAATACTTTTTGTGATTCAAAAACTGTTTCATAATTTTGTGATTAATTTCAGGTGATAGGACCCACACTTCCAATCTAACAACATCAAAATCTCCTCCATTTTGTGGTTACCATTTTGTTAATATACAAGTTGCATCGTACTGTATAGAGATTACTTTTAATAATCTTTAATATTTGTATAAACTTGTGTAAATGTCAAACAATTTGTGGAGACAATTTTACCATCGACTATTGTATATGCAATTTCATTAAATTAATTTATGTGATACAAGCGGAAGTTTGATATTAGTCTCATTAAATATAATCAAATTGTCTAATATTTCCAAACTGTTATCTGGATTTTCAGGTACCATGTCCAGATAATAGAACACTCATAATGTATGTACATACTGTACAAGTATCTACTCGCACCCTATTTACGTCCACAAATTTCTGTAGAATCTCGTGCAAGCAGGTTCACCATCCGAGACCATATTATGTTGTTATGTGTTAATACGTTGATGTTATCTTGTTAGTAGAACTATTGTTGTTGTTGACTTTTAGATAAACTGGATTTGTGAGATATGCCTAGGTATAACTGTTATGCTATTGATTTTTTGTAGAATTGATATAACTATAATTTGAGGAAAAATCTAGTATGAACGTTAATTAAGGACACTAATTCAAATAACACTTGGATAAGAAAGTGTCAAGTGTCAAGTGTGCATTACAAGCAGTGGAATGTGTAGAGACACCAGGTGTGCGTAATGAAAATGT
Source organism: Arctostaphylos glauca (assembly GCA_019985065.2). NCBI lineage: Eukaryota > Viridiplantae > Streptophyta > Magnoliopsida > Ericales > Ericaceae > Arctostaphylos > Arctostaphylos glauca. Next base: position 7,770,660 of record JAHSPW020000007.1, read on the forward strand.
GTAAAGCTGGTTTGGTAGGTCCATTGAGGCAAGGTGGTTGTTAGGCGTCGTCCTGCGTTTGGTTTTATTGACATGTTGTAAGGATTCCAATTAGGAATTATTGGAAATAGTTGAGAGTGACTTCGGAATGTATGCGAGGGCTGTTTTGAACCCCGAGAGAGTCACAGATAGTGTCTTAGACATCTTTGAACTAAATAAGGGAAGCAGTTAAGGTTATTGGTATCTGAATTAGTGACGCCGCGTTCATGGGATATAGATAGGGTAAGGTGGTTATTGACTTAAATGGATGATATAATATCCTTTTCTTGTTGGGTCGGTATTCAAGTCAGGTATATAATCTCAGACTACGAATCATGGATAGATAAGGACTTATCAACTAAGAGCCCTAAACTAAATGTGTTGTGTACGATTCAGACTCCTTACGTGGGATTCTCAAAAATATAAAAGAACATGTTCAAAACAAAACTACATGTTTATTTACTATTCAATTTATTTCCACTGTTATTATTTATTCTATCATATATCTTGTTGTACTGTTTGTATTCCTTTGGGTTTAATTTTCGGATATTTTTCTCAAATGAGTTTCATTACTTATAAGAGCAACTTCTCTGCCCCTAGTATTTCATGTCAAATGAAGACGAGCAAACAAAATTCCCGCCCGCGCGAGAGGAGTCAGGTGTTGCAAAGGAAGAGTTCAACAACACATGATTATCTTACCCCTAGTCGCTCTGTATTTTTATTTTGAAATTTCATTGTAAATCCAAAAAGGTATTTTCGTCAATTTAAACTTCACACTTTGATATTTTGTTTTAATTAATCAATGTCTAATAAATGTGAAATTTTTTGTATTTCATGTTTTAATTAATAAAATTAAATTAAACGGATTTAAATAATCTTTGAACAAATTTGAACGTTCTAATTTAGTTATATATGTGTGTGTAGTATGTATCATCGCTTGAGTACCTATAATGTGTCACGTGATGTGACAAATATTAGGTGGGCTGAATCACCTAAAATGATAAGTCCAGTTGGCATCAATCAATTAAAGAAGTTCAACGGTCAAAAAATCAAAACGGGTACACGGTGTAGCTAATTATTTCTTTTGTAGAAATCATAAGCCAAATAATAAAGCATGATCATTGCTTAATAATAAGCCATATTATAGGTTTTTTTTTCAACTTGGGCAATTTTGTGATACTCAGTAGGCATTTAGTTAAAAGCATGAATATTATATAATGTAAAACAGGACTAAAGATTTGTTTCACCTCCTTATGGAAATCGTAATCACTGTTTTTCGAATGGTAAATATAATTTTTAATAGGCAGACAAAAATTAGAGGTCTTTTTTTTTTTCCTTCTTTTTTTTCCCTTTTGAAGTGTCGTATTTGACGCTTAATATAAAATTTGGTAATTTTGTCATTCACATTTTCCGTTTAGATTTTAGATTTTTACTAACAGGAACTTCAGTTCAGTGATCACTTGATATATGTGAAATAATATACCAAGAGAATTTTTTTTTTTTGGTTGAATTTGAATTAAATTATTTTTCGCTGACAATAGTATGAATATAAATGAATGTTTCAAGTTTTTTTTATATAATTTCTTGTCAAATAGTTAGCACTTTATTATGCATTTCGATCAGAAAATTTTTTTTTAAAAAAAAAAACATAAAAATATGTACCTAAATTGAAAACAAGTTTATATCAAATCGATTGGTTAATTAAGAACATATTTTCATTACGCGTGAATAAAATAAATTTATTTTTTTTCAATTTGTTGAGTATTTGTGTGTGCGCTCTCAAATATCGAATTAATAAATGATTTTCTTTGTTCGTGCTTAGGTAACTTAGATGGATTATACTCGTAAGATAGATTGTGTCACTAGACAGCCCGTAAAAGAGACGAATTGTACTAGTGAAAAGATATGTGCTATGGAATAATCCACGCTTAACAGTTCGTTTTATCTTCTTGAATATGTGTGATTCAAATAGAAATCCTAACATATATACATAGCCTAGTTATGCAGCCGGGATGGATTCGAAACCTAGACTTTCTCTCACTAGATTTTACTCCATTTAATTATTTTGCTTTTTTTAGTTTAATTATTTTATAATCCAAACAATCAAACCAAATTTGTTTCAATCAAATTAATTTAGAAAATAATTTTGGATTAATCGCAACTCAATCATTATGTTTCCATGGATCGACACTCGGATTTGGCCACTATTTTTTATTGTAGTTGTTAATTCTAAGTTCTTATAAATATATTTTTGACTCAGTATGCCACAATCAAGACCCCTCACAACTTTAATTTCTTCAATAAAAATGATGTTAATTGAAGGGGTTTTTTTTTTTCATATGTTACTCCTAATAAGATTAGGAGCTTTTAACTTTGTCCCACACTACTATAAATATTCTTAATTAAAAAACAGTACTAGTTACTTTACGAGATTATCTTTTCATTCCATCTTTGTAAAAGATATCTTTTTTCTTTCTTACTCTTTCTATATTCTAATGTTTTTGGCAATGTGCAGAGGGAGGGGGAAGAGAGAGAGAGAGAGAGAGAGAGAGAGAGAAGATAAACAAATCCCATAATTTTACGTATTGATGTTTTCTATGTTCTAGTTTGGAATACTTTGAATTTCTATATGACATGAAATTTTCATCTCAGTCACTGATATATATACTAAAATAAACAAATCTCATAAATTGAGTCTGTATATACCTATGTGTAATTGTGTAGAAATTGATAGAACGTAGAATTAGAAGATTAAATCATAATGATTAATATGAAAACTTTCATGATGGCTTGATTTGGAATTATTCTTTAAATTACGTCTACAAAATGTTAGTACCACGCAGTTGTTACAGAGCCAACGTGATGCTCCTTGATTAGATGACCAAAATATTAGCAAATTCCAGTTGCTAAGTAAAATGTAAAACCATAAATACTATTCGAAATAGTTCAGTGTGATTGATAATATTCCATTCCTCGAAACACAATGAATACTAGAGCCAGTAAAACGGTAACTACTAATTTAACCATAAAGGCTCGTTTGTTAACGGTCAAAATTATGGAAGTGATATGATAGATATAGCAAGAGAGGAGATATAGTAAAATGAGATATTTATTATAGAGGTTGAATAGTTATAAATGATTTGTTTGAGTATTTTTTAAAGAAAATGGATATGATATATATGAGAATGTGGATGATATTCTCGTAATTAATAATGATATTTGCATAAATAGAAAGGATATGGAAGAGAGATAATATATGAACAAAAAGAGAGCTATCCAAATTTTATCTCCACAGATAAAAACAAAAGCTGCTAATAAATTCAAATATAACAACCTAAATTACCATATTCAGAATTCAAATTTTATACCCCTTATTTATCTTCTACTAAACAAAGTCTTAGTCTTAGGGGCCGATTGAATCAGGGATTATTTTCAGGGGATAAGTTATTGAGGGGAGATAAAATAAGAGGGGGTATTATTTTTAAAGGGTTGGCTCACATTGATGTGATGCTTATAAATGGGTGATAAAAAGTACATAGTTTGAATGAAGTAGTAAAAAAGAGAATAAAATAGTACTTGATTTGGATAGAGAATAAGGTTATTTTCTAGTTGTAATAAGAGAGAGGGAGATCTCTCTTATTTTTTGGGCACCCTCCTCCGGCCCAAAAATTATCTCCATTTATACCTCTTCGGGAGATCTATTTTTGGAGGGGTGAAAAATTATTCCCCTATATTTTTATGCTCTCAAATTATACTAAACATATCACGTCGATCATTTTACTCTCCCAAAAATTATCCTCCTTTCTTTTCCCCATCCAAACGAGCCCTTAGGTGTAGAGATTCTATACAAATACCCATGTCCAAGCACAAAATAAAGAAGTTCAACGGTCAAAAAATCAAAACTGTTAAATGGAGTATCTAATTATTTCTTCTTCTTTTTTTCTTGTGGAGTATCTTATGCGACACAAAGACAACCAATATGTAATTTCATCATTCCAAATTTTCTATTTAGTGGAACTTCGATTCAGTGATCACTAGATATATCTACAATAATATATCAAGAGAATTCTATTTTTTAATTGAATTTAGACTAAATTATTTTTCATTGACAATAGTATGAACATAAATTGTTGTTTTAAATTTTTTTATATAATTTCTTGTCAAATATTTAGCACTTCATTATGCGTTTCAATCAGAAAAATTGAAAAAATGAAAACCTAAATTAAAAACAAGTTTATATCAATGAAGCTAAATACAATAAAAGCAGTGACAAATTTTTTTTTAAATTTTTCCGTCTTTAATAATTTTTTTGAACATTTTGATCATAAGTATTTGCTTACTAAATTCTTTTTATCGGTATAAATAATTAATTAAAAGAATTTAATTGGCTTAAATCAAATTTTAAAAAAAAAACAAAAAAAGTGTAATATAATTTAAAAAAATTAGGACTAAGGGTACTACCTTAGTATGAAAAAAAATGAAGCAAATGATCTCAATAATGTCATCACATTTTCAATATCAACAATTCACTCAAAGAAAATGAAAATGATTTCTGCACTCTAAAATTTGTTTATCAGTACTTTAGGGTCCATTTGGACAGTGGTATTTATTAAAAAAAAAATTCGTCCTTATTTGAAATTTTTTTACAATTTTTTGTTTTTTATCAATTTTTTTTGATTTATTAGATAAGAGCTTTCAGAAAAGTTATCAATCATCGGCCAAATTTGAAAAAAATTCAAAAAAGACAAAAATAAATCAAAAAACAGAATTTTTTTATACTTATTCGTCGTCTTTAGTGACTTTTTTTTAATTTTTGGACATAATTTTATACTCTTTAGATTCATTTCATCAAGACGGACCAATAAACTACAAAATATTGAGATTTAAATAACAAATACAAAAAAAAATGAATAAAAATAAAAATAAATAATAAATAAAAACCATAGCCCAAAGGGGCTACATACATAAACTAGATAACTTCAATTCTAGAGTGTTATCAGTCATGACAACATGTGGATAGCCCAAAGAAGTTCTGAGGAACTTACTTGATCATGGTTCGAATCTCACTTGAATCACTTGTTGTCACTGAAAATTATTTAGTCGTCAATTTTAAGGGCTCCAAAATCAGTCAGACAGTAAATTTAGCATATCTCGGCTATTTAAAAAAAAAAAAAGTATAGAGCAAAACAAACATGTTTAATACCAAGAGTGAACAAAAAGTGTTTGAATTCTTTTTGCATACTTTCACTGAATAATTATCTGATTAAACTATTTTACAATCTGTCACAAGAGCTGGTCAACAGAAATTACAAAGGGTATGCCAATATGAATTTTTTTTTTTTTTTGGTAAATCACATCATTTGTGTAAACACACAAACCCTACCCTTCTCAAAAATCCAAAAAAAAAAAAAAGATCATATAAAAAACGTACACCGTTAGATGTAACTACTTTCTATTTGCGGCCCCTCCTGTCCAAACGAATGGCAACAACGGCCCCGGTTCGTAGGAGAAAGGCGCCGCCGGATGCTGCCACTTCTTGACCGCCATCGGCTTCTCTGGCTCCATACCCTGATTATTGTGATGGTGTTTGTGGTTATTATTAGAAGACTTGATCTCCATCGTCAAGTCGTTTGATGTTGGCGACGTAATCAACGGTGATAAGAGGGGGATCGCAGCCTTCCAGTCTGTTACCGGGCTGATCTGTATCGACGCCGGCGCCCGCCTTTGCAACCGACTCGGCTGACGCCGCCCACCGGAACTCCTCATTGCTGCCTCCGCCATATATTCAGATCGAGAGATCTATGAACAAATACGTATATTCGTCGCCGGGGGTTGAGAGAGAGAGATGCTGGAGAAAGAATTGTAGAGAGGTATTTATGAGAGAGGAGTGAGAGAGGAGATTTGTGGACATAATTTGGGGGCTATGTTGCGGTGTTTATATAGCGGGAATGTGGACAACACGTTACCGAAGAAACCGTCAACAGAAGGGGGAGAAGATGTCACGAGGCTCGGCTTCTTCGGAGCCTTGTTACTCATTACAAAAGTAGAAAAAGAGTAAATTACACTGATATCGTATGAGGTTTGTAACAAATACATTGACCTCCCCTATTGTTTATGAAATTACTTTATCCTCATTAATTTTTGAAGTTGAAAACATTATGAAGTTATTTCTCTTATCGTGAAAATTAGTCATACGTCGTTAGTCAGCTTATTAAAACTTCAAGTTCGCAATTTTTTTATAAAACGAACTGCAACATAATTTCTTTCATGTCTGAAATATCCTATGTTGAATTTCTAATAATTTCATAAAACTAAAACTCGAACAAAGTTTTTGAACTCTCTTTGATTGTCGGTTCCAAAAATATATATGAACATTTAACATAGGTTATTTCAGATGTGATAGAAATTATGTTGCAGTTTATTTTGTCCAAAAATTCTAAACTTGAAATATTAATAGGTTGACTAACAACATTGGTCGATTTTAACGATAGAGGAAATAACCACATAATACCTTAAAAAATACAAGAGGTCAAAAAAATTTCTCAAACTAGAGAGAGGTTGGTGTATTTGTTAGAAACTTTAGGAAAAGACTAGTGTAATTTACCCTAAAAATAATAACAGAACTCAAAAGAGGAAAAAAAAAACTCAAATGGTAAATTACAAATGATTAGATGCCAAAAATGGGTAAAGTGTCATGCACTCCTGCCTTGGCTCCTTGGCTCCTACAAATAAGTTTGGTGGCCAAGGATGGTTTTTCGACCAAAGATCCTCCGACGATGTAGGGACCGTTCTCAACCTTGTAATTTCATTATTTTTATTAATTAAAATTATTGAGAATTTTGGGAATAGTATTGTAATTTTTGAAAAGTTGGGACTTACATTGAGATATAATAAGCCTTTGAGGTTAAAGTATAATTTATCAATTATTTAATATATAATCAAGTGTTAACTTCATTAGGTTATTCTGACAAATTATCGAATGCACGAAAAACTCTAGAGAGCGTTTCTGCTATATTCATGAATGCTTGATCGAATATGAGTATCAATCTTTTTTTAATTCTTGAAGAACGCATGGAAGGAGAATCAATTCGGGTCTCGATACCATAGATCGAGCTGGGTATTGGTGCATTTGAGGACGAATCGAAAGGATCGCAGCATGCTAGGGTTTGCAAGATTATCATATTCGAGGTAGAATTCTTGTTAAACTTAGGTTTAAGGTTGTTCAACATGTTCTGTATCTTATTTTAGATGATTTTCAATAATATATGTCGTGTTTGTTTCATAAAAATAGGGGTTGGTTCGTAAACTGTTGCATTATGTATCTTTTATGAAAATCATCATTTAATCGGTTGAAGTATAGTTTCAACCGATCACACGATTTTCAGAAGAAAAAAAATTCAGAATCAATTTCAATCAGTTGGGGTATGGTTGAACCGATCGAGATGATGTTGAACTAGTCGGGCTAGGTTCCAAAATATTCTAGTAGCTAAATCAACTAGCCAAAAGGTTGTGTCAACTAATTTACCGTATCTTATAAATTTTTCCAATACTAAAATCAACCGGTCAAAGTAAGTTTTCAACTGGCCGGCCTATTTTATACTTTTTATTCTAGATACAATATGAACTAGTTGAAATAACCTCAACCAGTCGAAGAGAATATTTTTCTAAAATATTAGCTACTGAGTGAATATATTGGAATGAACATTGTATAATGATTCTAGGGTAGATATTGTTATATGTGCATGGTCATATAGTGATGGTGAGAGTCCATATGCACAGTCATATATGAGTTGTGATTACTCTGCACTAGTATTTATGGTCCATGCAACGCCATCGGTGAAAGTTCGTAAGATATATTGGTCTCTTCATAACTTCATCAGTGAAAGTCCATAAAATATATTGGTCTCTTCGTGACGCCATGGGTGAAAAGTTCGTAAAATAAGACTACAACAAAATGTAGGTTCCAACATCGAGTGCATTTGTCACTAGTTGTGGTAGATTCTCATGTGATATTTGTGATTTTACTTGTATAAAGGTTGTATTAAATATTTATGAAATGTATAGCTTTTACAAAATTAAAAATCTCTAATTTTTAGTAAGAGATATTTTAAACTTTTTTAAATTTTGATTTAACTTGCATCATATCCGAGTTTCGGCTTATGTTATTGTGTTTAACCCCTTTTTATAGCAAACGAAGGTGATCTTGGGGAATATAGCCCTGGAGTCTGACGAGTAGCATTACAATTTCATTTTAAAACTTTTGTTAGATTGTATTTTTATTTGGAGATTGTGGGCCCGATTATTATTTAGCAGTGTTATTTGGGATTAATGTAATAAATTTAAATATTTGTTGATGTTATTATATATTTGGGATTGATTATGGTTTGTTTTGTGCTTCATTCATACCCTTTGAGTGTGAGGTGTGACAACTTAGTATCAAAGTATTGTACGAATATCTAGAATCCATAAGATAGGGTCCTAGGAAGATTATGTGTTATGTAGAGTTGTGCTTTGTGCCTTGTCTTTAGACATCCATGTGACTGCTCGAGAAACTGGTTAGAAAAAATACATGATTACCATGTCTTCTATCTAGAGGTCCGAGAAAGTCAATTGGGTTAATATTCTTGTGGGTACTTCTCGTTACGTGCTTACATATTTATGTGCTTATGTGTCTACATGTTTATCTAAAATTTATCGATCGCTATTTATCCTCTCTTGTAGAATCGTGTCACTGCATAGAGTTTACGATAGAGGTAGAGGTGGTGCATCATTTGAGGCTCTAAGAGCTACCAATGGGGATGATCTGATATGAGTAATGGTTGAGGCACTACAGCATTTGGTTGCAAAATAATTAAAATGTTACCACCCATCAGCCGGATAATGAGACTGGGACGATGGCAGTTTTTAGATTTATTAAAAGTTGTCTAATCTTTATAAAAATTGAAATTAGAGTTTCGTTAAGTCTTAAACATGGCAGATTTGGCAAGGGCCATTTCTGCGGCTATTTTTGCCCAGAAATGGCTAGAAAAATGGCAACGGCCATTTTTTGGCCCTTGCCATTTCAACCATTGGACTCTGGTTTTTATAATTTTTGCCAAAAAATGGCAATGGCAAGGGCCATTTTCAGACCATTGGAGTTGCCCTTAATGGGGTCCATATGGTGAGTAGGATTGATCCATAGGCAGATGTGTTTTAAAGTGTTTTTATAGGGCTGAAAGTGAAATTCCTGAAAAAAATGATTAATTATTTTAATAATTTTTCACTGAGCCCAACTGAAAATGATAGACGAGCCATAAGCCGAGCCAATTACTTTACAACTGGAAAAAGCTCACTGCTCCGTTAAAACAAACTAGATCCCAAAGCTCGGTGCATCTTTGACGCTTCCGTAACCGCCCTTTATTTTGCCCCTCTGGTTTTGACCAGAAAGGCACACAGATGCTTCAAACGGACGTCACTTCCCCGTCAAATATATCTCTGACACCCCAACCCAATCCCCACGTGGTATCACGTGCCCAATCAATACACAAAAGATCCAATGGTTGATAATCAAGTTACGTGGTCGTTTCTAGTCCTTTAACCAAACCAGAGGTCTAAAAGATGAACAAACTGAAGGTAACATTAGGTAGATTAGATATCCATTCCATTGTTGTCTAACTCTGACTTTTATAACCCAATCACAGGATGTGGGTGTTTTTTGTCAAAACTAAGTAGTCAAGGGTTTTAGTGTCTTTTTCCTCTAGAATATTCCGGATAATTGAGAAATTTGTGGTGGCCAATTTAGATTATGAACTGCGAGTGAGTGAGAAAGTTATCCACAGAAGAAAAAGAAAACAAAATACAGTGTTGAATGAGCTTTGACAATGGAAAAAATAGGCAGAAACCAGACCAATTCACTAAAGAAGAAATTTACAAAATTGGGGGCGGTCTACTTAACCCCGAGTAGGACCCACTGTTTCCAAATTCATAAAACAAAAACCACAAGAAATTTTGAAAACAGAAGATCCTTGTCAATGAAAAAAGAAGAGGTCCCCTAATAGCTTTAACTTTGTCTCTGAGCATTCTTTAAATTTTTGGTAAGTTATCAAAACATAATTATAATTACAAGATACAAAACAAGTCTTATCTAAAGAGCATTTTAAGTTCTTCAATCCTTGCTGACCGGACTTCGTCGTCAGTCAAAGCTCCAGCTATCATTCTTTGCTTCCTTGCTTGAACTTGTTGCATCCTTTCCTCCACGGTGTCCTGTGTGCAAATTTTTTACATAATGTTTAAACAAAGTATAAAAAGAGTTTCAAAGACCAAAAGTAACACATGAATAGTAATACATGAAATGGTTGAATAAGGTCACAAAATGAGGTTAGCGAGGTAAAAACGAGAGGTAGGTCCTAATGTAGAGCATGACAACCAGTGGTGGTATGTTTGAATCAACTCTACATATAACAATTTCGGTACAGCTTGGGTGGAAAAATCTAAAGCTTTGTACCTAATCTAGTGTCAAATCTGACCAAAACTTTTAGGCACATCAGAAACAGGAAGTTGAGTTACCTTGACAATGAATCTTCTAACTGAAACAGTTCGTTTTTGACCAATTCGATGAATTCGCATTATTGCCTGCTCTTCTACTGCCGGATTCCACCACGGATCCTACATAATGGATGGAACAATTTTGAACATCAAAGAGGGAAAAGAAATGGTGAAGGATAAAATGGAAATAGTAGAAGAAAAGGTAATCTGTTTACCATAAGAAACACATTAGAAGCTGCAGTCAGATTTAATCCCACACCTCCTACTTTTAGTGACATCAAAAGTACCTGAAAGGGGAACAAATTGGATTGAGTCTTTGAATCAGGAAAATGTGCATTTAGGCCCATTTGGTTTCTTCAAACTAAAGTTGTCTGAAGAAACACAGAGATGACTTTGAACCATTTAGGCCCTTTTGGTTTATTTTTGTTTTCTACTCTATGCTCCGATGCTTCGCTAAACTGATAATGGGTTTTGGAACCTGTTTTCGGGAAACATTCTTACAAGATCGTACCGTTTAGAAAACACCAAAAGATACAAAAAGAAACATGTTTTTTTTTGGTCTTCAAAGCAGTTTTTTTGAAAGTTTTCTGATAACTGTATTTTAAACAGCAACTAACCAAGAGGTTAGACACCGCTCACCATTTTCTCACTTGTCTCATTGAATTCCTTCAAAACTCTCTCCCTTTGTTTCTGCACGAGCCTTCCATCAAACCTCAAAAAACCAATTCTTTTTCTCCTCAATGGTATCTCCAGCAAATCCAAAAACGAAGTCCACTGACTAAAAACAATGCTCTTCTCCCCAGCACCAGACTTCCCTATACTTTCCAGGCATTCCAAGAGCTTTGTAACTTTAGAAGACTCTTTCCAGTTCTTCTCAACATCAATGCGAAAACGGTTTTCTGATGGACATGTGATGAGGTCACTCTTCTTTAGTAGTTGGCGGCATATTGGGCATACCCCAGCTGATGGGGTCCGCCAGCTTGAGAGAAGGCATTCCCTACACATTCTGTGTGCGCAAGGTGTGAGGACTGGATCGTCTGCTGATTCTAGGCATATGGGGCATTCGGTGTTTTCACCTCGCCTGATTTCCTCCACTACCTCTTCAACATATGCTCGAGTTGGGAGTTTTTGATTTGGAGTGGCAGAATCAGGATTGGTTTCAAGGAACCTTCTCGCGAGCTTGTTCAGGTCTGCATACTCCTGAGAATCACCTCGGCTGCAGATATTGAGCGAAATATTACAAATTATGAAACGTTATCAGCTAGGAAATTCACAAAAAAATAAATTCTTTTGACTGTCATTTAAATTCTGAGAAATACATGAAATTCCCAGAAACTGTTTTTAAGAGGAAATTTTAAAAGCAACAAGAAAGGAGTTTTCGGATTTTTGGAAACAATTTTTGCACAACAATGTAATCACTATGAAAAAGACAAATGCTTTTGAACTTTTTCATTGCTTGTCTCTGCTAAACTTCAACAGGAGTAGAAAACTAAGTATTTGCCACTATATTCTCACCTCATAACTAGAAATGGGTGGTTGCAGCATTGCCTCAATCGAAGTAGCAGCTCGAGAATATTTGCATAGTTGTGAAGCACTTTGCCTTGTGCGACAAACTGGTCGAATTGGACCTGTTGATATTGCAGAAAAGATGTGAGTTGTCATATTGACAAATAGACAATGGCTATGAGAATTGTGCAAACAAATATGTGAAGTGTCTAACCAAGCATAATGTTATCCTATAATTCAAGTCAACTTATTAATCGTGGTAGAACAGAACTTACTTTAGATCTCTTGAAGAGGGCACTGTAAAAATCGTGTTCTGCTTCTGACTGTTCACATTCGATGACTTGGATGTCGGTTGGTGGGAGTGTAAGTATGGGCCTAATCTCACATTAATTAAATATCAAATTTAAGATTTGGCTCACATTAAATTCAGTAGGTTAATAAAAGATAAAACAATTAGAATAATCATTCACCTTCCTTCTTTATCCTTTGTTTCCTTTGTCCTCCTCAGCATCAGTGGCCTCAATATTGCTTTAACCAATCTCAACCCTCTCTGGTCACCACTCTCATAAGGCCTTTGAATCAACTTGGACCACCTAAGGTGAGGCAAACGAATATTGAAGGGTTGTATTTGCATATGGTGCATGGGAATCAAAAGTCAAGTGTGCATTGTGTGTATCAAATTCTTTTGTATCCATACCATGCCCAGTTGCACCATGGCTCGACATGCAAAAAGCATAAGAGGCTATAGAGATCTTCCAAATTATTCTGCAGCCATTCACAATGATTTTCATTAGTAAGTAGAAGATGAAATGCCCGCTAAGCTTTGCTCGTTTTCTATCCAGCCACAAAGTATACAATTTCCAACAGAAAAATAATGTTGATGGTTAAGACTACCTTGACAAACAACTGTTGCAAATGGTACTTAGCCAATGTTTGGTTAAAAAACACTCATCAGTATCACATCTTATTCATTTCCAGCATTTTTAACTTCAATAAACGAAAAACATATTTTTGATGTTTTCTGGGTTATTTTCAGAAATTTGTAAGGAAATCAGTTTTAAAAACCCCTAAACAAACAAGTTTCGTTTATTTTCTGAACATGAATCCAAAAAACAAATGTGAAAACTATAATGTAAATGGCCTTGACTTGTTTGACAAAACAATAATAAAGAAGCCAGAGAGTAATCCAGGAGCCTATGATTCTATAGCACATCAAAAAAGTTAAAGAGAAGGCATACCTGAAGAGGGGTACCAGTGAGACACCACCTGCAGTGAGAGGACAATGTGAAGGCAGCTTGGGCACCTTGGGTCTTTGAGGATTTGATAGTGTGAGCTTCATCTAAAACTACCCTATACCACTCAATTTTATGGAAAATGCTGTTCTCACCATCCTGTATCAACATTCATAGATGTAGTGTAATAACCATAACAGCAGCAGCAAAAATTTAAAACAATATGGAAAGTATTACTGAAGTGGGGACAAATTATAATAACAACAAGAATTAATTTACCTTCTTATAAGCTGCAGTCAATACACCATATGTTGTCAGGACCACATCGTGTCCTGCTATCACCTTGGGATCATTGGTTCTATCCCCGCCATAGTGAACAAAAGTTGAAATACTTTCTGGCTTTGAATGATTATCGAGCTCATCCTGCATGTCAAACATATAAAATTGTACACTTGAACTAGCAGAGGACAGGACAGTAACATATTAGGATTCAAATCTATAGTACCAATGTATTTAGCAACCATTGATTGATTGAAACATCACGAAAATGGGTTTAATATGTATGATCAAAAAACCAAAGGACCCAAGTGAAGAAGCTCCGTTCTTGATATCATTCTAGAGACAGATTCTCACCTTCCACTGGCCTAGCAAGGCCATAGGACAAATAATAAGAGTGCGGCCTTTTACTGCCGGCATGATTGCTTTAGAATCTCTCTTTTTCTTTAAGTGTCCAGTTTCATCTGAGGATTCTGACACAAGCTTTTGGTTATCAGAGCTCCTACCAGGTCTCGCTAGTATTAGAGCAATTGTCATCACAGTTTTTCCAAGCCCCATTGCATCTGCTAAAATCTACATGATTGTGAAGTTAGAGAAAATAATGAAAGCTTCACCACTAGTAAGCCAAAACACATTACAAAGAATGATCAAATGATCGTTTTGGCAAATCTTTGTTGCAGTGAGATAAATAATCAATTTCTGACTGGAATGAAGAGAAAAGCTAATGGAGGAACTCACTCCTCCCCTTGCCATCTGCATTGCAGTTGGAAATTTTGTAGTTGCTTCACCCGAAAAAATGTTCACGTATATTGAAGAGGCCCTCCTGTTATGAAGCATATTGATCAAGTTGCATATTCTCCAGCCATCATAGATACACATTTGTGACCAAAATCTAGTTATTTAAACGATGCTGCAATAGATAATTCATTTGGATACCACATAAATTATGGTGACCATGCAAGGGGTGTGATCCCTCATCAAAACTTGGTATGAGCCCAACAATCAGTCTGCCTATTCCTTAACTTTTTTTAGTATACAATTTAAAGTTAGTTAAACATTTTTCCTATATTTATCTTTTTTCTTCTCTTTTGAATCTTCGGTACAGGGGAAACTTACCCATCACATATGCGGTATGCTGCCCAGCATGGATGAAGGGTTTTTCCTGCTTTCTCAACATCCACTCCTTTCTCCAACTCTGACATCCAGTAGAGAGCTTGCTTCTGGTATGGCCTTAAGTCACACATCAGAGTCTCAGGAGGCTCCATCTCCTGTAAGAATTAAAACCCAAAGGGGTGAGATGATAGAGACAAACAGAAGTCCCTAAATCAATTTCATTTAACCTGAAAATTGAATGATGATAACTCATATGATGCTTACCTCCAAGTTATACACATCTACAGCACCAACAAGTTTGTTCAAAGATGATTCAGAGAGAGCTTGCTCATCTTTATTCTGTTCCGGGTACTGCTGGCAACCCTTCCTCCGTTTCACTATGGACATCATAGATGCAGCTTCATCTGAGCCAACCTGTTTAATTCAATGGCCAACCATTTCAACTGAACTCGGGAGTTTACAGTTTAGTTTTTCGCTCATGTAAAATCGCATACAACTTGTGTATCACTGAGAAAATACAATGTTGACAAACTTTCACACATAGTGTATACACAGAAAAAAAGAGGGTATTTATCAATGGAACGCAGTGTATACACAGCTTAGCATTCTTTATAACAAATCATGACATCAAGCGTTGCACCTCCTTGAGCATTTGACATGGCAATAATATTAGAGAGTGGGAAACAAAGACTTAAATAACTATGCATACTTCTAGATTTAGTGACCGTTTCCGCGAATCAAGCTCCTCTGGGGTGAATTCAGCCTGGTTCAAGCAGTGACAGAAGCAGAATAAATAAAAAACAGCATATATAAGTCTAAATGCTAATCCCAAATTGGATTTGAGTGGAACTGGAAGACAAAGTACCTTCTGAAATGGATTGTTTTTCAGTAACTTGAAAAGCGTTAGGAGAGGGTAAATTGTGGAATCAATGTTTGAGGGAGAATCCAGCCTCCATGAGGACTTGTCGCAGTCCGTGAAAATAGACTTGTGAATATAAAAGCTACAAATTGCAGAGAAACAACGGGGTTAGAAGTACACAAACACTCACCAATTGCACGTAACAAATTACTGTCAAATCAACTTTAAGCAAACATAATAGGATCTAAGTTCAATTGAAATTTGTAATTTACCTGACATATAACATTATCTCTTGCATCAACTGAAGATTTAATGGTGCAGCTATACACCGGGAGAGGACTTTAACCTTTGTAGAATTTACTAGGGGAATTAGGCATTTTGCCCACTCCATTGGCAACCTTCCAATCTGAAGTTAATTCACGTGTAGATGCATTAAGTACAATATAAAACACGACCAAACAATAATCCTGAAATTTTTTTCAATTGTAAGATTAATAGAAATAAGCACACGTCAATTAAATACATGTGTACGACAAACAAGCTAATACATAAGAAGAAATCTAGAGATTACCTCCCCTGACCGTTTTGTGGAAAACCGAACAATTTCTGAAGCTGCTGCGGACTTTGCACTCACCCACTTTGAGCTAGACCTACTCCTCGCATCCAAGGATGGGAAAGCAAGATGAACAATCTCGTTGTTCTCTAATTTCCTTCCCTTAGTAGTTGAAAGCCCAGTAACCATATTCCTGCCCACCAATAACCAATCTGGGTCTTCTGGAAAATCCTCATCCTCAATCACGACTGTACTCAGCTGCTTACTATCTTCGACTATTTCTTTCTTCACTTGAGACGGCTTTTGCAAATTGTGATTAGTACCCATTGTCAACCTAAAATGTTCTTCATACTCCCTGTCAAATCTTTCGGATGACCATTTGGCCTCATTTGATTCTTTCACAGGGGCCATGTTCTCAAACACAAGATCAGGCTCTTTCTTAACTACTGCCTCTTTCTTCTCAATCTGAATACCCACATCAATGTTCTCTTCCCTTTTCTTATCCCTATCCGACCCAAGATTCGATTCACCTTTCTCTGATCCTTTCTTCATCTGGGTAGTAAGATACTCATCATCAGCCATAACTTTGGTATTCGTAGCCTTAAGAAACTCATCAAACGTCATTTTGGGTGCCACTTTCTTAATAGAATCGGAGCCCACAATATTTCCTTCCAGATTGTCCTTACTCACTAAACCCACATCAAGTTCTTCCTTAACCGTGGCATTCGGTGTCAACCCATCATCCGAGCACAAGGTTTCTACCTCCATATTGTCCTCGCACTCGAGACCCGCATCAGATTCTTCCTTAACTGTGACACCGGATTCCAACCCATGAACCGATTGTTGAACACAATCAGAAAGCACGATTTCTTCCTCCATATTATCTTTACTCACAAACCCCAAGTCAGACTCTTCCTTATTCGGTCTCAACCCATCGACCGACTGTTGAATGCAATCGGAACCCACGATTTCTTCCTCCACATTTTCCTTATTCTCGAAACCCATATCTGATTCTTCCTTAACCCTAACATCCGGTTTCAACCCATCACCACATTCAAATTTATCCGCTTCCTCGCCGGTTCCTGCCTTGATCTGAGCAGAAACCCTAGCTCCGGTACTAGTAATCGTGCGTTTAACATCCACCGGCGGGGATAAAAACCCGGGAGTGTCCAGGATATAGTTGATTGCGGCATCTGGGCTGTTGCCGCATTGGGAAAGCGCTTTGAGAATGTCTGGTTCCGACAACTCGCCGCCGAATATCGATCTGATTCTCTTCATATTCTGATCTTCTCCTCCAATGGCCTTCGTCTCCATCTTTACCAACAGAAAAATGAAAGCGGGTGATTGGTTCAGAAGATGGGAAATGAAGGAGAAATTTAATCGCAGAGAGAGAGAGAGAGAGAGGGGAACGGAAGGACTGATTGAAGGAGAGGGAACTGGAGGGCTTTAGAAGATAGTGAAGGTAGTTTTGGCGCGAAGGATTATGTACCCATTGCGCGAAAGATTTTCAATTGGACGAAAGATGGTGCATGCATCAATTAAACTTCGCGGTTATTTTTTCTGCTGTTTATTTTTTGCAGTAATTTCGCGCCGAAAAGAGAGAAATCCCCAAAAGGTGAAAAAAAGGGAGGGAACCTTGTTGATGTGCGCATCTGGATACGGTGTCGTAAAAGGCGATTGCCAGTAAAGATAAGACTTTACAGGACCGTTTGCTTCCTGTGTAAAAGCAAATCATTGACAATTCCTTTTCAATATTATTATGTTTCTATTTTTATTTAATTTTTTTATATTTGTTAATTCTGCATCAAATTTTTAAAAATTTTTTGTTTTTTTTATGAAAGAAATCTAAAAATATAAAATTATATTTAAAAACTAATTTTTTGTTAAATACAAAAAATAAATCCTATTTTTTATTATTTTTATCTTTTTTGAATTTTAAAATTTAGTTTATTATTTTAATTGTTTTAAATCTCTCTTCAAGACAGATTGCTAATCTGTAAAAAGTTGATGAAAAATAAAAAAATAATTCAAAAAAAACTTTGTCAACCTGAATGTGGTTGTTTAAAAATATGATTATGCAAAATTGATATTACACTTGTAGAAACTCTTGATCTTTGATAAACTGATATTATAATCAATTGAAAAATAACTTTGACAATGACATTTCTACACCAACCAATAGACTTCTTGTAGATGCTAAAATAGGAGCCTATTTTCTTTCTCCCTCTCTAAATTATTAGATTATTTTTTGGAGAGCCATGGTATTCCTAAGTAATATAGTATATATAGTCTTAAATAGTTTGTAAAGGCTTTTTTACATCATTCAAAAAATCTTAATTGAAACTTAGTTGATGCTAAAAAAGTAGTAAACAAATATTTACAAATTTCAATGTGTTCTATTGGAGTGTTGGTGTGACTCTCCCCAAACCAGTGGCAATTGAGGTGGGCAAAGTATATTTTTTTCTTCTTTTTCTTTACTTTTCGTCAACTTAATGGATTCTATACAAATTTTACCTATCTTTAGAATTACTATACGATAACTACACTAGTATTTTCAGAAGTCATAATCACGGTGACGTGTTTAGTTATCACTTTAAGTTTGTGCGACTCGTAGCTCTATGCATGTTTGTACATTGCTCTAAGTGTCATTCCTCCTAGATTTAGTTCCTTCTTTGAAAAATCATTTGTTAATAACAGTGCAGAAATAAAACAAATAATATAAATAACACATAAATAGATTTATGATAATATAATAACTAAGATAAGAACAAGAAAAACAAATTAAACACTGAAAATAAAATAACAAAAGAAACACAAATTCTATAGTGAAGAACTTCAATATCTAGAGTTGTAGTAAGGGCATGTGTTCCACACAGCATCCTTACAAAGTCACCGTCTCACTAGATTGTGCTTGAGGTTTTGTTGCCGTCTATCTCCTAGGATAGAGCAGTTGATCAACAAGGTTGCAGCACTTGACAATCTGTTTCGGCAAACAGTATTGTGCCAATATTTCTCTCACTGAAAAAATAGAAGAATGGCTAGCGTACGAAATAGCTGCGTGAATTTCCTGTATCACTGAAGATGAACCAGAAGGCCTATACATATACATGTTAAAGGACCTTTCTGCTGCAACCTACAGCATCAATTTCGTCCATTAAGACTAGATAAATCCAACCTTTGCCAAGGGCCATCATGGGGGCCTTTCAGGTTTGCAACTGAAAGCAAAACCAATGCAGATTTATTCGTGTGAAAATTTCAAGAGTCACGGATCTTGGCACTGGATCGGTTATGGGCTTAACCTGGTCTAGCAAGCACAAATATCTTTCTTGTAAAAAGAATTAGGTCAAGGGTCCAAGCCCATACCAAAGCCAAATCCAAACACAAACCCAAACTCATACCTCGGATCTCGGACCACGAGCCACAGACCATGGACCTCAAGCCACAAGCCATAGGGCCATGAACCCTGATCCCAATTTGGTCCCCGTCCAAGCAGGCAACGACACACGTGTGTGAATTTTAAATCAGCCATTGGGTAAGTGCTCATTCGCTCGCAAAATTTGGATGACCCAAAGGGCCAACCCTTTGTGTGAAACTTGAAACTTATATCCATATTGCTCCTAAACAAATCGATGTATAATCGAATATTTTTGGATATGTGTAAAGTGACTCTTTAACTTCCAACTATCCCCACTTTGAATGTCAATTAACTCAATGGAATTTGCCTCTTTTTTTTGTTTGTACCCCTAACATAGGTGTATCTAAACCCATTTGGACCCACCTTATAATGTGTTTGGATCCCACTTGATTTTTTATTCAAAAACACCAAAAACTCTTTTGGAAATATTATTTTTTTCAACAATCCCCCACATGAATGTAATCGCTAGAATATTGATACGGAATACAACAAAGGCTCGAAGAAAGAGTACTACGGACAATTTCTGCATAGGGCAAGTAGCTTTTGACCTTGAATCTTTCCCTTGTGAAAATCTATCGGGCTTACTAGATGACCAGTGAACTTAACATCTTGAACTGTTATGCCGTGTATGTAAACCGGGACCATAGATTCCACATAGGACTTTTCCTACCACAGTTCTTGTTCTGATTATCATGTTCATTTTAGCTCTGAACACTCACTTGGTTCAATGAGCATTTAAGAGAATTTCGTCTACCGGTTCTCACAGAAGCGGCCTCACTTCATACTCACATAGGTAAGCTTCTTAATTAAGGGTTGCATAACCAATGCGTAAAAGTCATTAAAGCATGGCTTGTCCTTTATCTCTCACAAGCATCGTTGTTTGCACGATAGGAATGAGAAGGAGTGTTAATCTCCCCAATGATCATTCTTACTACACGCAATTGGATTATCCCTTTGAACCTAGATTTTGGGATCTCTAGTCAACTAGGTTAGATTTTCCGTTACAGTAACTTTTAGCATCATAGGCTTAAGCATCATTCCCCTTGATGCTTATCAACTTGCTCTCTGTTTAACCATTTGGTTAGCTGATCCGCGATGTTGTTCTGTAACATCACATAGTCCATGGTGACAACAATCGAAGCAGTTCTCTAATGATATTGTGTCTTCGACGTATATGTTTAAACTTACCATCGTACATGTTGCTTTGTGCTCTTCCTATTGCCGATTGACTATCACAATTGATGCAAATTGCTGGCATAAGTTAGGTCATCTTAGAATATCCTCAAGAACTATTGAAGCCATTCTGCTTCTTCAGTTGCTTTATCTAGAGCAATGAACTCGTATTCCATTGTAGATCTTGCAATGCAACTCTGTTTGGATAATTTCCAAGAAATCACTACACCATCAAGAGTAAAGACATATCCACTCGTGGATTTTGAATCTTTAATATTTGATATCCAATTCGCATTAGCGTACCCTTCTAGTACTGCATAAGCTATATCTGATATTGTACATGTAATTAAGTACATCAGACCCCTTATAATTATGGAATACTCCAACTGAGATACACCTTTGTCGATGTTCTTTGACAGATGGAGGTTTAAATCCATAGGGATTCTGGCCACACTCGTAATTGCCTTGTTGAACTTTTCAAGTATCTTCTCAATGTAATGTGACCGAAATAGTGTAAATCCATTAGATGTTCTATAGATCTTCACTCTCAATATAATATTTGCAAAGCCCATGTCCTTTATGTCAAATGTCGAGTTCAACATTTTCTTGGTAGAACTAATAATCATATCATTGCTACCCACAGTGAGCATGTCATCAACATATAAAACAATCTTGTGTTTTTTACATATAGACATTTGTCACACTCCTTGATCTTGAGCCGACTT
Organism: Arctostaphylos glauca; assembly: GCA_019985065.2. Taxonomy (NCBI): domain Eukaryota; kingdom Viridiplantae; phylum Streptophyta; class Magnoliopsida; order Ericales; family Ericaceae; genus Arctostaphylos; species Arctostaphylos glauca. The sequence goes on from JAHSPW020000007.1 coordinate 7,792,054, forward strand.
GACAACACTACATGGTCAAATTCTCATACCATTTGCTTAGGCGCTTGCCTCAGATCATTTAATGATCTCACAAGGTTACAGACTTTTCATTTTTTCCCTAGGGCTGAGAAACCCTCGGGTTGCTTTGTGTAGATTTCTTCATCTAAATCTCCATTAAGGAAAGTTGTCTGACATCCATTTTATGTATGTCAAGATTTCGCAAAATTGCGATCGCTATTATCATCTAAATAAATGTTATCTCGGTGAGAGGTAAACAGGTATCAAATTAATCTAGATCTTCCTTTCGTCTATGCACTTTGATTACAAGTCTAGCCTTATACTTATTAATAAACCCATCAACTTTCATCTTCTTCTTGAATATCCACTTGTAGCCTAAAGGCTTACAACCCTAATCTAGAACCACTATCTCTCAGGTGTAGTTTTGTAACATAAAATCTATCTCACTTTCTAAGATAGAATCTATCTCACTTTCTATGGCCTCTTTACACAAATGACCATCAGGAGAGCTCATAGCTTCCTGGTAACTTTTAGGTTTCACTTTCTAAAAGATACATTAGAAAATCAGGACCAAAATAAGTAAATATTCTAGCCATCTTGCTACATCTAGACTCTTCAATATCATCTTCTTCTTGGTCCTAACTGTTTCTATTGACAGTCTCAAAAGCTCATTTGATCGAACTTGACTCCTTCACATATCTATATGGAAATATGTGTTCAAAAAATTTTGCATTCCTTGATTCAATGATCATGTTTCTGTGTATATCTGGTGTCTTAGATTCATACACAAGAAAGCAATATGCACTACTATTATGTGCATAGCCAATGAACACATAATCAATGGTCTTTGCCCCTATCCTAACTTTCTTAGGAGGTGGGATTGCTACTTAGCTAGACACTCCCAAATTTCTTATAAGGGTCTTGTCTACTTTCTTGCATAGCACCTTGTTTAAAACATAATTCGCGGAGAGAATCGCTTCACCCCACATGTTCTGTGGCAACCCATAATAGATTAACATAGCGTTCATCATCTCTGTCAAAGTGCGATTCTTGCACTGAACAACTTCTTTTTGTTGATGCGAGTAAGATGCAGTGGTACGGTAGATAATTCCATGTTGCACACAGAATTCACCAAAAGGTATTTCGTATTCACCAACAAGATCACTTCTTAACACCTTAATCTTTTTGCTAGGTTGTTTCTCAACCTAATTTTCATAAAGAATAAACTTATCCAAAGTTTCATCTCACTTTTTAGCAAGTAAGCGCAGTAATATTTCGTGTTATCATCGACAAAAGAAATAAAATACTTATTGTCTCCTCGTTTCTGTACGAATTCTAGATCGCACACATCATTGTGTATTAAGCCCAACAACTCGGTGCTTCTTTCAACGGATTAAAAAGAAGACCTTGATAATTTTGCCTCAACACATATAATGAGATCTTTCGAAATTACAACCAAAAGATGACTCGGGGGCGGACGCTGACATTGATGTCGGGCCAAACAGCTAAAATCTGGGTGGAGTGTTCCTCTTATTATTTTTTGTTTCTTTTTACATGTTACTATGGGATTTTGCAAATAACGCTTCTGAACTTTGGCAATTATGTCGTTTTGGAGTTTGAATCATGAATTTTGGCCATTGGTGCCATTTGAGTTTAAATGCTTTAGCTGTCCTTTTTATGTTTTAGAACATCTTCTTTACTTGCGTGTTCCTTCATGCTCTTCCATTTCATTGGCCTGGCTTCCCTGTCCCCCTCTCTTTATCGACCATTGGTCCTTGTCCAAATGGTCAGAGTAGACAACATTATGCTGGCTGGCCTTCTATTCATATTGACTGTTGGCCCTTGTTTGGTTTGACTGCCTTTTCTCACTCTAATGAGAGACTTCATGAGTCTGACTTGTTCAGCTAGTGACCCTTACTCACAGCTGGAGACCTCTTAGGTCTGATCCGATTAGCAATTGAATTTGCTCAACTAGAGATCTTTTGGGCCTCAATCGGAGGTCTCTTGCATTTGATCTGACCAGTAACTGAATTCACTTAGTTGGAGACATCTCGGGTCTAATTCGATCGGCAACTGAATTTGTTTAACCAGAGACCTCTTGATGATGCAAAAAAATGGACGACGTGATCAAATTGATTTTTGGCTCCTAAGGCTCATGCACACAAATCCGACGACCAAGGGAGGGGGGGGGGGGGGGTCTAATTGTGGAACTTCCAATAATCAAGTTAGGATTGCCCTTTTGAGAATAGAAAAATCTGTTAAAAATGTTAACAGATTGTATACATTTTTTGTAAATTTAAGAGAAATTTAAATACTTCTAGGGGGAAAGAGGTATCCATGGATAGTTGCCGTCAATGGCGCCTTCAGGGATGGAGCCAAGGGGAGGCCAGTAAGGGTGGTTGCCCCTAAAAAAAAAAACCTCTATTATTATATAGATTAAAAAAATTACTGTGAAGTTTATAGGCTCGCCCTCTGCTAAATATTTTGATTAAAAAAATAAATAGTAATGACTTGCCACTGCTTAATATTTTAGAAAAAAATTCAAGTAGCAGTGACCTTAAATTTTAATTCCTATGCATCAATAGATTTTGCTACTATCTCTCGAGATTGGCTTGATTGGTGAAGGTTGAACCATTCCTAAAGAGCCACAATGACTGTGATGTCTCGTCCTACATCGAAAGTCTACATGGGTGATCTTAGGTATATAAGTAACCATGTAAACTACTACTAACAACTTGGATTTAAGCATGTTGGGCCACGTGGTTGGGCTCCAACAAGTTGTTGAGTCAGTGGTTTACATGGGACGTTACAATTGGTATCAAAGCGAGCCGTATACACGATCGAGTGTGGGGCCGTGACTTTATTTGGTCAATAGGGAACAGACCCGGGATTAGGCCGTGGTGACTCTAGCGCCCTCGCAAGGTCTTAAAGGTGGAGAGATTATGATGTCTCGTCCCACATCGAAAGTCTACATGGGTGATTCTGGGTATATAAGTAACCATGTAAACTACTACTAACAACTTGAGTTTAAGCATGTTGGGTCACGTGGTTGGGCTTCAACAAGTTGTTGGATCAGTGGTTTACATGGGGCATTACAATGACCATAAAACTGCCAGAAGTGTAGCTTCCCAGCAATGTAGCTCAAAACTATGAAAATGGGCATTTAAACCATTATGGCATGAGGCTAAATAATGTGGAAGGGAAGATCCACGGGATTCTCCACCAGTTAAAAATTGATGACTAAACTTGTTTTGAGAATGGACAGTGAATAATGAGGTGGTCGATAGATTCAAAGGATGAGGAATATAGAGCACACATTAAAGCCTCATGGTGTGAGTGTGGGATGATGTTTCTTTGCTCTCCAGATGAAGATTTCTACTTTTGGAGGGCAAGGTCCCTTCCAAATGGAGTTAAGATTTGGATTTGATGGGATTGAGTCCTCCCATTTATAGTCTACCAATCTTGGAGAGTAGGTTTTTGAGTGGTCTCAAGCCTAGAGAAGAAAGTCAGCTTCGCTTGGGTTGAGGTTAAAGTTACCAATAACTGAAATCAAGGATGAGAGTAGCTGATGTTCCCATTGAAAAAGGCCCATTCTAAATGTAAGTAATAGAGGTAGAGAAGGTGAGTTGTGTATGATATCTGCCACAATACAGTCTTTTTGAGTTGAAAGTGAATGGAGCCTGGGGTATTGAGTTTTCAAAGTAGATTATTGTTGTTGATTTACCTATTCTTTCAAGAATATTATATTATATTATCAAGTAATCATGGGCACAAAAAATAATTGACTCATTCTTTAAGAAGAGGGGTTCTCAAAATATTGAACATTGTGCAAACTCAGAACTTTCAAGTCATATTGGTGGAACTTCAACCGTTGAACGTGGACATCACCTTTTTAAAAGTCCTATAGTTGAAGTGCAAGAATTTGATAAATCTATGTTGGTAAGGAATCTGGGGCTACGAGAATCAACATTGAAGCTTTCGACATCTCTACGTGATGAGGTTATTCGGACTTATCTTGAAGTTGTGCCATATCAACCTGAGCTTCCGAAACACAAATTTTTTAAAGACAATTATTAATACATTTTTGCCCTTGCGCAGTGAAATTTCTGGCTCCATCCTTGGGCGCCTTAGTTCAGTCTTGATTGATTATTGACCTGATTTTGCGTGCGCCATCCTTGGGATGTGAGAGGATCAGGGGCTCTATTTTCGAGGTCTCATGAGTAGTTGATGATATTTGCCCTACTCGCCCTCTGTCGTTTGCCCACACGTGGCCCAAAGAGGGTCTGGGCTGGAATTGCTATGCTCGGAAGCTCCTGTGATTGATCGCCCAATAGAGCTCTAGGGACCTCCTTGTCGAACTTGAGCCTTGTCGGCGGCGATGGGTTAAATCCGGGCTCATTGACACAAAATATGTTTAGTAATATCATTTTTTTTCCTTATATTATTACCAAAACAAAAATTTTATGACAAATCATATGTTATAAAGAACATAAGACCATAGTGGATAAAAAAAGAAGGAAGGGGGATGACGCATGCTCATGGTAGGTGGTTGAGAGAGAGAAAGGGAGGGGGTAGGGAAGGGGAGATGAGGCATGACTATGGTTGGTGGTTTTGAGAGAAAAAGAGAACCTGCAGATATAATGAATGATTGAGGAGAAACAAAGACAAAGAAAGGGAGAGGAGTTGAGGGGGGTGAGAGAGATGAGGTATGATCATCATAGGTCATCGAATCACGTTTTTTGAACAAATGAAAGCACAAAAATTCATCATTTTGACAATTTAAAAAAAATTGTAAACATTTATAGTAAACAAGGAAAAACATATATATAACAAACGTATACCTTAAGAAATTTACAGATATTTAAAAAACAAAAAGTAAAATATTACCAAACAAATCACAAGTAACAAATTTAGGCCCAATTTGGCTTATGTTATTTTTTATTTTTTTATATTTGCTATGTTTTCACTGATTTTGTTGATGTTTATTGGTTCGCCTTGACGAAAAAATTTTTAAAACTACAAAATTATACCAAAAAATTTAAAAAATTCACTGAAGATGAAAAATAAGTAAATATGGACCATGTTTTAATTTATTTGGTTTGTTTTACTTACTTTTTTGATTTTTTAAATTTTTTAGACATAATTGTGTACTTTTTAGATTTATTTCGTCGAGAAAAATCAATAAACATAAAAAAAAATCGATGCAAAATAAAAAATAAAAAAATAAAAAATAAAAATTCAATAATTCAATAATTACCATAGTTTAAATGAAACTTTTTAGTTACAATCCTAATTATACACTCTTATTAGGAGCAAGAAGGAAGGTTAGGGTAGAAGCCGGCGAGAAGTTTATGGAGTAGAACCTGGAGAGTGTTTTATGTTTGGCTTTACTTTGGTTGGTGACTCACCAATCTGTACGTGTTAACTGCTGAACTCATGTTCCATTTTAATTTTCTATAATATCATTTTTGGCTCTTCAAAAAAAAAAAAAAAATTAAGAGCGTGAAAACTCAATGTTCTGAATACCGTATCGGTTTTGAGTACCAATTTATCTATTAATACAGTATGTACTGGTACTGGTACCGGTTATATATCGGATATATACTGTATCAAATTTACTGCAACTATATCATATAGAGAGCCAACAAAATATTTTTTATGATTAAATTATATGGTATTAATGTTATTAGTTTTATTCGTAGGATACTTGCTAAAGTATAACCTATTAGTCCATAAATACTATGACGAAACAACTGTTGTTCATCTGACATGATTATATGAGATTACAATTTATTCAGATAATCATTCGGGGTGAACAATAATGTTGGAAAAAATAATTTTAGAACATATATTGGTTTGTTCAAAATCATTAAGGAGTGAATAGAAAATTGACTCCTATTAATTTCCATTTAATATTGGTTGAAGAAGTTCAAATAGAATTTATTTCTATTGAATTTTATATGATTTTATTGTGTTATTTATTAGTATAGAGTCGTGTCTTGTCGTTGACATCTATTCGGATGAATAGTTATGTCACTTCCTTTCGTGACTATTGGGAATAGTCACGAATCCTTCTATATCAGAGTGCCCTCTCCATTTGTTAAAGAGGACTTTTGGGGGAGACACATATATAGAGTTTTGGATTGATTTTTGCATTGATTGTTTTGAGTTTGAGTCTTCATATGAGAGAGTACAAGTTCATTATTTGGTTCGCCAAGTCCCATCGATTGGAGTGCTACTTCGGTGGGTTCGATCATTTTATCCTGGGAGATAAGCGCCTATGCAAATCGTGAGCACCGTAGCGAGGGCGAAATTTGTCTTAAGGACATAGTGTTTTCACTAGACTTGATCCTTTCCATGCGATTTTCAGGTTTTATCTTTCTATGATTTCATTATCTTTGATTTCGTTATTTATGTCACGGTAACACAAAAAGTATACACACAATTTTTTCTAATAAATAATTGAGAGTTGGACGTAAAAAATATAAAAAACATTAAAAAAATCCGGTACTAATTGATATGTCCGGTATTAGCTGGTACCCAGCTAGTATGGGTCAATATTGAGAACAGTACGATATTAGAGATACTTTGTACTATTTTTATGTCAAAACAATATGTACCGACCGGGACGGTACAGTACGGTATCAATAACCTTGATGAAAACAAAAAGCGACGCATTGTGCACGTTGCGATTTTCATATGTTGAAAAAGTAACTAGATAATGCCCAATGATATTCGAGAATTACTTAATAATTTTTTCTTATACCACATATAATTAAGTCTAATTTGGCCTAACTTGATTACTCACAATCAAGTTATGTTCCCATTTTAAAAAAATTCGCATTTGTTATTTTGACCTCAATTTTTTGTGAATTATTAGTCCGTCTCGATGAGACGAATTTAAAAAGTATCAAAATTATGTCAAAAACTAAAAAAATTAATAAAGGCGACGAATAAGCAAAAAAAAATCTTATTTTTGTCTTTTTTAAACTTTTTTTAAATTTGGTCGATGATTTATAACTTTTTTGAAAATTCTCGTTGAGACAAATCTATAATTCACAAAAAGTTGACAAAAATATAAAATATAAAATTTTTTCAAATAATAATTAAATAATCGAATTAGGACAAACCTAGCCTAGTCGTGCTAGTAGCCTCACATGAATTCACTGCAAAGTATCCATATCACCCATCATTTCAGTTAAGAAAAAGAAAAGGAAAATATTTTTTTTCATACTTATTTGGTTTTCAGTATAAGAAAAAAAAATATCAGGAAAAAATAAAAGAAAGTTTCTAAGCACGTTGAAAATGACAAAAAACAATGAGAGAAAAAACAAGCAAGATTTTTTTTTATAAAAAGTTTCGCACAAATTTTTTATACTGCATAATGAATTGTAGTGTTTCAAGTTAAAGTATTGATGACTTCTTTTAAATATAAAAAAGTTGATTTTTTATCAAAACTTTGATTAATTTTATTTTTTTCCTATTTATTTTTAATCAAATAAGAGAAAAATATTCTTTATACTTTTTCTTGTTTATATTCTAAAGTCAAATAATAAAAAATAATTATTTTTCTTCTCTCACTTATAATTTCCGCTTTAAATACTTTCGCTTTGTTATCCTTTCGCAGAAACCAAGGCACAGGAGGAGAAAAAAAAGAATCTACAGAAAACTTCGCCGCCATGTGCACGTTAGAGAAGCGCGGTAATATCTTCTTTTTAACTCTCACCGGAGACGACGAGCACCGGTTGAACCCTAACCTCATCGGCTCACTCCGATCGGCTCTAGGCGAAGCCCGAGAGAAGTCAACTCGCGGCTCGGCTCTCGTCACCATTGCCAGCGGCAAGTTCTTCTCCAACGGATTCGATCTGGGCTGGGCTCAAGCCGCTGGCTCCTCCTCTGCCGCCAAAGAACGCCTCCTTCACATGGTCGATCTTTTCAAGCCGTTAGTGGCGGACTTGGTATCTCTCCCGATGCCGACTATTGCCGCTGTGACCGGTCATGCCGCTGCCGCTGGCATGATGCTTGCAATGAGCCACGACTATGTATTCATGAGGAACGATAGAGGTGCGTTGGAAATTAACTCTCTTTCATATTTTGTGATTGAAAAAGAATCTGTCAAGCGTTATCATTCACGCGCCGTTTTAATTTTGAGTAAAAAATGATTGTGGAAAATATTGATAACTGTTGTTTGGGGGAAAAGTTACTAAAAATTGAATTGACTCATGGTGGTTCTAAGGATTTGATGTGCGGTGTTACGGCTGTGTCCACCTTTGCTTTCTAAACAACCCCCGTCGTGGTCCTGCAGCTTCGTTCTCGTGATCCCCTTGCCACGTGCCATGAGGCGGGGACAATTGGAGAAAGACTCTTCCTCCGATGGTGGGTATGCAATGTTCAGGGCCGGCCTGAGTTTTCTAGGGCCCTAGGCGAAATTTAAAAAAGGAACCCTTTATATTTTTTAAATGTGAAAAGAAATTACAATAATTTTGAAAACAACATCATAAAAACTATTTTGCATTATAGATAAAAAAATATAAGTTCAAAATTTTAAATATTACATTTCATTACAAGAAGTCGGTCATATCACTTGAACATTACTTTTCTTGCATTTCTAGAAGCAAAAGTATCAGTTAGATTTGTATAAATGTAACTCTCCCACTAAGTCATTTTCTATGGGTAACGTAGATAACCCATTTAACTTTTCTTGTGACATGGTTGATCGAAGGTAAAATTTATTTAAGATACATTAAATTCTACTATAATTCATCAAAATTCTAATTCTTTAAGTATTCAAGAGACCTTAAAAGTTGTAATTTATTTAACAAATAATAAAATAACTTATACTCTTATACAATATAGAAGGATAAGAAAATCTCATTTAGCAACTAATATGTAATATGTATCTATATACATAATTTTTTAAACTGATTTGTATATCTATATATGTAATAAATAATAACTCATACACACAATCAAAAGTCCTAATTTCTTCAATCAAGACCCTTAATTTTTTTTTAACTTTTTGCTTCTCTCGTTGAGACAAATTAAGAAGGTAAAAAATAAATGATCCAAAACTTAATTAAAAATATTGAAAAACCATGAAAATATTATCAAAATCTAACTTTTTAAAACATTAGATTTGCCAAACTAAGAAATTTATTTCCTTAATCTTCTTTGATTCTTATTTCCTTAACTATTAACCACCCAATTATAGAGTTGGGTTTGTAATTTTTGGGCCCTAAAACTAATTGTTTGGACCACCAAATAAATTAGGTATAAATGGACAATTTATTGGGCTATGGACTTAAAAAATAAATTTTTTTATTCCTATTCAAGCCCATCCTTAATTTTTAGTGGGGGCCCTATATTTGGGCTGATTTTGGGGGCCCTAGGCAATGGCCTCTTGGGCCTTGCCCTAGGGCCGGGCCTGGCAATGTTCGGTCGTAAAATGGGGAGAGGAGAATTGATGGTGCCAAATTAGACAACAACTTCCGATGTTCTTGCACACAAGTCCAAAGGCCGGGAGTATTTCCGGCCGCAGACTCTTTGACGATCAAGTTAGATCGTTGGTATGACAGGGTATGAATGTGTATGTATTTTGATACTCCCGGCCGCAGACTCTCTGACGATCAAGTTAGATCGTTGATATGACGGGGTATGAATGTGTATGTATTTTGACAATAGATAGAGAACATACCTTGCCACACTGCTTCGGTCTCATTTATAGGGTGAGTGGTGGAGGATATCTTGAGACCTGATGGCAGCCGATCTCGCCCCTCATTCATTTTTTGGGAGGAACGATCCATTTAACGAGGTCTCTATTTCCGCGATGCAGAGCATCCTTAGGCTTCATTTGTGGGATCCAGCGGAGCAGGTCTCGTGAATAGTTCTTCTTTGCTGAATGACTGAGTGCCAATTGGGGATTCGGGATCTATGGTTGAGCACTTAGCTCCGAGCAGCCAAGTGCTGAGTTAATTCAGACTCATCAATAAAGTTTTAAATAGCAGCTGTCTGGTAGCGTATTGGCTGTTACGTATCGATTTTTCAATTCTCCGATACCGTTACACCCTATACTGGTGATGCCAAAATTTGCACACGTAATGGTTGATTCCCGCTGCATATTGCTTGGTATTCAATTTTTTGTCAGCTTCACTGCTGCTGCTAAGGCCGACACTTATTAACCATTATGAATGCTTTGTGTTTGCTCCAAAAATAATTTTGAGAAATTCACGACCGGCACTTGATTTCTGGCCATTTAAGAAGCCAAAAGGGAAGTTCGAAATCATCTCTGTTTTCTGTAACAGTAAAACTAAATGTTATCTCTGCTATTATTTTGTTAGATGTGTCAATTGTTTTATCATATTTGTTTAGTTGATATGGTAACTTGTTATTCAAGCACAAATTACAGTTTGAATTGTCAATTGTGTGTAGCCTGGTAGTAATAAATCGATACTGTAGGCATATCTCAGTCGATCCAGGCCTCAGTATTTCGTCTCCTTTCTGAATGACATATTGAGAATTCTTTTCCAATAAAAAATATAAGATTGAGAATTTAACAAGGCAATACTTGTGCATACACTAGTCTATGTCCAAGAGGGTTTCAGAGAGGTTTATTGAAGGCAGCGAACAGCATTCTTCTTGAGACTTCATACGCCTGGTATCAAACTTTAGAAAGCTCAGTTCCACCCTCTGTGGAGTCTCATCTTAAGTTAGAGTCGCCCCTGGATTTCTTGATTACCGCTGTTTATTTGTTTGATTCATTCATTGTGATTGGTAGAATAATGTTTGATAGTTTTAATGACTAATGAATCCTCAACAAAGGTGTGTTGTACATGAGCGAGCTGGACATAGGGATGACGTTCCCAGACTACTTCACGGCACTGGTGAGGTCTAAGGTAGGGTCGGCGGCTGCTAGGAGGGATGTGATGTTGAAGGCGACGAAGGTAAAAGCAGCAGAGGCGGTGGCAATGGGGATCGTTGATGCGGTGCACGATGGCGGGGAGAAGGTGGTGGAGGCTGCGGTGCGGCTGGGGGAGGAATTGGCCAAGAGAAAGTGGAATGGTGAGGTGTATGCGCAAATACGAAAAGCTTTGTATCCTGAGCTATGTGGCGTACTTGGATTGGCTGATAAGATTGTAATAGCCTCTCCAAGGCTTTGAAGTATGAGAAAAGCGTTCTCTGTATTTTGTGAAATTGTTGTTTGTTGTGGAAACCAGGCTACAAGTACTTGGCTACTGAACTGATTTTGGTTTCTCGCGGGTATATGTGAATACCCTAAATTGGAAAATAATGTTAAGAGAATTTGTCATTGTTGGATTTTGATTGACTACAGAGGTTATCATTTCCAGATACTAAATAATTCGTTGCTGCAATATTGACTCCTTTTGTTAATACTCATGAGCTCAGTTCCTGATACTAGATCTTTCCCTTTACTCAGTTGGCAGTTATATTCGTGTCTATATATGTACGATTCGATTCAGTCATTTGAAGTTGCTATTCTTCAAATTTGTACCCAATAGGATTCGGTGTGGGGTACTAATGAAATACCTAGTTGGGTACGGAGAGGATATGATTTTGGTATTACTCGCTCCTCATAGCCGCTCCTCAATATATATACACCAGGGATGTACGCAGATTGTATGATTTTTTTTTTTTATTAACTTAGTCACTAACTTTTATTCTATATTAGTTTTGTGCAGCTACTTAGTTATATTTTAACTTTGTTACATATTTGTTGCATCTTTGTTAGTTTTGTAATATTGTTGTGTGAATTGTTTTGTAATATTGTTTTTAGATGTGTAATTGGGTGTTGGGTATATTTTTTTTGTACGTTATCTATTTAAGTACGGGCTTGGTAATTTTTAAGTACCCCTAATTAGAGAAGAGAATCATTATAGAGGTGTATAAAATT